>JANHZT010006672.1:99910-138184 GCA_032468215.1 Stegonotus admiraltiensis | reverse complement strand
AAACCAAATTTAAAACCAAATTTAAAATCCCCCAAATTTAAAACCAAATGAACCCATCAATTAAAAATCAGGCCAGCCTGATCACTCCTGAAATAACTATCACGCCTTAAAAAAAACCCTGAGGTATAAGATATGTAACAGATTCAGAGTTATCCAATAACTACAACTAATATGCATATTCAGATACTTACATGCCCCAAGACACTTGGATAGAACAAGTCTTCTGAGAAGACCCAAGTCGTGTTTCTTCAGTATCATCAAAATACGCATTTACTAAGCCTAATCCTTGTGGTTCTGTAAACAGGTCAATTCGGCAAATCCTATAATCCTGAAAATTTATAAAATTAAGTAGGCATAACCAAATTGCTCTTATCAGTTCTGATCTCACCTTAGATACAAAAATATCTAATAGCATCTAGAAACATCATGCCCTGTTCACCCGACAGCTTGACCACTGCAATGTGTTTTATATGGGGTTGCCCTTGAAGACCACACAGACCCTTCAGTTGATGCAGAATGCAGTGAACTAACAGTGATGGGCATGCCTCTGCATGCACATGTGACACTCTGCTTCGTAAACTGCACTCATTCCCAAAGTGCTTCTGGGTGCAATTCAAGGCGTTGGATACTACTTATAAAGCCCTACATAGCAATGGGCCTGGTTATTTGAGGGACTGCCTGTCTTTCTGGGTTCCATCAATTAAACAATCTATTGGCATCTCTGAAACAAGTCTTCTCTGTAGCAGCACCCTTCCTCTGAAATGAAGTTCCTTCCAAGATATTCCAAGATAGAAGCCATCTTCAGGCCCCCACTCTATTTGTATTTTGTAGGGGCCTGAAGATGGCTTCTTCCCTAAGTCTTTGGTGAGAATAATTACTGACCCTCTCTTTCTTTTCTTGGTTCCCCTGTAGGTTTTTTTTCTCCGTAATTATCTGTTCTTTTATATTGATTTTCTGGTTCTGTGTTGTTCCTTTTTTAAAATGGAACAATTTGTAATCCACCCCAGAGTACATATTAATTATAAATAATATTCTTTCACTGAAAATATATGGAAATGAATCAAAATCAGAATCATACACATTAAATCATGTGTGAATGCCAATACATATGCACAACCATATCCCCTACTAAATTACAACAGTGTTATCCAATCCCATCGAACTGGCGAACTACATATTTCATAAATACTGATCTTATGATGATGATAAAGATATACAACTGCATTTCTCTATATGTTTAGGGCGTGTTTCAACCATACCTAAATGTTGGGTAGAACTACGAATAAAATTAAATTGTGATTGTTATAATTTCACTCCTTACTTGCCTTTACTACATGCCTGATTGAACCAATCACAATAGGCTCGGGATCTTTACATGTATCTTCATTGTCAAATGCTTCTTCCCCCCAAAGATTTGAAAATTCCAATTCTCCTTCTTCCATCGGAATAGAAACTCCTTCAAAATTTGGTTTCTCATACAGAATCCAACTATAATACAAGAGGGAAAATTAAACTGTTGATATGCTTCAAATATCTATTAGTTCCTATTGATTATTGCTTTAAAATTTTGAAAATGGGAAGTTAATGTGATTTTTAAAATACTAGAGCAAAATTACAATAAAAAGTAACAAATGTGTGGTTTAAATATTGGTGTATTTCTACCTAAATGGGTGGCTCATCCAATGATGAGCTAGCAATAGCACACTGACTTATACACCACTTCCTAGTGCTTTACAGCCCTCTCTAAGCGGTTTACAGAGTCAGCATATTGCCCCCAGCAATCTGGGTCCTCACTTTACCCACCTCAGAAGGATAGAAGGCTGAGTCAACGTTGAGGTGGTCAGGATCAAACTCCTGGCTGAATTACCCTGCAATACTGCATTCTAACCATTCTAACCACTGTGCCACCAGGTTCATTGAATGTAGGTCATGCAAATTCCTTCATACATTCCTAATTCAATCCTAGGCTGTGTGTGTCCATTATACAGTAGATATGGGAGGTGCATGGTAGGGGGCGGGGGGACAGATGACAGAAGTTAAGAAAGAACTGTCTATCAATAGACAAATAAACCCCAAATATCCTTCGTGTATATTTCTGCTTCATTTTTAAAACCAACAAAAATCACAGTAACTTTTTATATATTCTCTATATTATGAAACTCTTTCCCTCCACCCAATCCTTTCTCCACATATGTAGCTAATAAAAAAAACTAAGATTGTGGGTGCTTTTTCCCCAAACAGACACAGTACTATGCTTAAATCTACCAAGATGCTTATGTTCCTAACATTGATACATAGAACATGATTCATCTACAAGTTTTCACCTACAAGAGCAGCAATAGTATTGAATTAATCTCTTTATGTAGTTAAAAAAAATAATCAATGTACATAGAATGACTAGTACCATGTATACGCATGCCTACTAAAATAATCAAGTATTGAAACAAACTGAGAGCAAATCCTCTCAAACAATCCTGCAATGTAACAATAAATCCATATAATTTACCACAAAGCAGTTGAGTGAAAAGGTGACTAAAAGTAACATCCTACTTTCTTCAGCATACGAGTATTAACTTGCTTGACATAAGCCAACAATCATTAAGAGAGAAGATCTTGCTAGCGCTTGAGGGAGAGTGGTGCCATTTTCAAGAGATCAGAATGAAGATCAAGAAGATAGGCTGGGAAATAGAAAATAGATATCCAGAAGTAATTCCAAATAAGGAAGGACAGAAGTCAAAGCAAGCCAAACATCAGGTGCCAGAAGTACAGAGCTTAAATTTTAATGCAAAATTAAAAAAAAGTGAAGTAAATAAGCCCCTCAATTGTGTCAAAAACCACATAGTTAGTTAGTAAATTAAAAACAGGCAAGTTAACAAGCGAGCAAGCTGTAAAAAAGTATCGAATGAAAGAAGGTCCTGTACTATAAATAGGCGAAAAGGAAGGTGACAGGATAATACTGTATCTCAAATACTAGATTTTATGTAAGGTCACCATGTTTACTTGTAATTGCTAATTACTTTAGCAATTTAGCAGTAATTATGGACAGGAGTTTATGTCAAGTAGTCCACTTGTGCAATTTGAAATCAGCATTGCAATCTTGTGACCTCATAATGTTGGAGCTCATTAGCAGCTATTTTGTCATGGTGCTTTACCACATTACTGGTTATACTACATAAAGGGTATATTACAGCTCCCCTACAATGCCAGCATTTCCTTAATTCTCCCAATGATATCAGTTTCAGGCTATCAATGTGCAGGAACTGTGAACCAGACTAGCTTATTGGATATGATGTTATTAGAATCTGATACATGTATTGCTCTTTTATACTCCTTTTCTATGCAGAGCATAACTGTACACCTGCTCAATCTATAATAGCAGGATGTTTGTTTATGTTTTGTGAATTTCACATACAATGAATTTATCAAACAAGATGTTTGAAAAAGGAGATGTAGCATATTATCATGACAGAGCAAAGGAAAGATACTAACAATCGTTCAAAACGATTGAAAACAATTAAATGCTCAATCGTAGGCTGCTATGAGCTTCATTAGTTGCGTTTTCTCTATCCTTGGCTTTATTAAGGCCTTGATAGTAACAGCAATTCTGCCATAGGAAACAGATCATTATTTGATAAATGCAGTAAAGCAAGCTCTCTTCAACTTTCAGTTAAGAGGTCCAGGAAAGATCTTTAAGAAAGTCCAGCGTTTAATAATATTTAAATTTCAATTTCTGGTTATTTTTTCCAAGGCAGAAACTAGTACTCATTTGACAGAAATCAGACAACATGCAGCTTTTAAAAAAGAAGTTACTTAAAAATTATAGGCAAAGCATTAAAACATCAAAGAAAGAAAACAAGAATATATAAGCAAAGCTAACAATAAAGGTTCTATAAACATTAGATTATACACGTTATGACACTTTTAAACATGTCTTAAAACAGTTGAGAGAAAACTTGTTTAGGCAAGCTCAGCTAGAACACACGCATGAGGCCAGCCCGAAAATTTGCTGAAGAAATAAAGAAAGCCACTTTTACATAGAAAAGGGAATAAGCAGCAAGGTGGCAGGATACACAACTAAAAGAAAAAAGTGGACACTTTTATTCTTACCATCCTCGGATGACTTTAACTAAAATCACAGGTGACAATTTCCAAGAGGTGCAATCCAACACATCATGAAAAACTTCAAAACTATTTTCGGAAGCATCTGATTTATTGCAAATCATGACCTGTATTTTTTAAAAAAGAAATTCAGTCTCATTTAATCTAACGAGAAAATTACAATAAAACAACAAGCATTAATGAAAGAAAATTGTCTTACCTTTCCAGGTCTAGGATTAGTTTTATTCTGGTTTTTTCCTGAAAATGTCTGTGGAAAGCAAAGGGAACAAACAGTAAGAAGAAATCAAGCATGAAATTGGTATATTCTACTTTCACAACACACTGAGGTCATTGCTGCAGCCTCACAACACTGCAGCAAATCCAAACTGCTTTTGCAGAAATGAGTATGGAGACACTCATGGTGTGGATATTTGTCTTTTTCTTTTCTTTTCTTTTCTTCTTTTCTTTTCTTTTATTGAAAAGACAGTGCCATGCAGTGGTGGGATTCAGCCAGTTCGCACCACTTCGGGAGAACCGGTTGTTAACTTTCTGAGCAGTTTGGTGAATTGGTTATCGGAAGAAATAATTAGGGCAGAGAACCGGTTGTTAAATTATTTGAATCCCACCACTGGTGCCATGTCAGGATAACAATGCAAATAAGACAAAGCCAGAAAGAAATCAATGGTAAATCTTAACATACAATATTGGAAGATACCAAAAAACAATTTATGCACTCTGGGATTACCTCAATGACCATAGGATTCACCACTGGAATTTGCATTCTGTACGTTTCAAAATTGTTAGTATTTCTCAATATGAGAATAAACCTTCTTACCTAATATGGATTTATCCCTAATTTACATATTTGAAAGTATAACTGTTCCTACATCAGACAAGTTGCTCCTACAAAACATTGATCAAATGCAGATATGTATACTGAACATCCTTTCAATTTATCCATAAGGGCCTATTTTTCTGCAAGCTTCCAAGAATGATCAGAGGATTAAAAGAGAACTGTGCTCGTATACATCTTTATTAGCTAAATGTGCTATACCTCTTCTGTTATTCTGTGCAAGTAATTTTTTATATTAATGCAGTCCATCCCATTGACTGCACTGTGTGGAACAATTAGTACTGTGAAGATAGGGTAAAAGTACTGAAAAATCAGTACAAAACACATTTTAATTTAATTAATTATAAATTAAAATAGTTTCTAAGTAAGTTCTAAATATTGATTTAGGATATGGAATTAGACTGTGATTATTACTGTCAGAGACATTGCTGTCAAAGGTTGGTGTGTGCAATAAATGATTAATATAATCAAGGAGTGGAAGTTTAAATTCCTGAGGCAGATTTTTTTCTGGACTTGACAGTATGGAAAGCACAGATGATGGCACTATGGCCACCAGTATCTTTTACCAGCCTAAGGTATTATATTTATTTAGAACTCACCTTTACTTGAACAACATATATGTATAGACACTCATACACATATCTTTAAGCAATGGCTTATATTATTGGGATATGTTATTTTAATCTGTGCCAATTAACAGATTATTGTGCCATTTTCTGGTTCAATTCCAAGTATTATTAAAAGGGGAAGCAGTGTGGTGGATGTGTCTTTGAAATGGGAGATGGTGTGATGAACTACAGTGAAATTGCAATTTTTCAGGAAGGAGGCAGCATATTCCAAGCTGGGTGTGTGTGTGTGAGACAAGAGTCAACACAGTCCAGAGCTGGATCGAAAATAGAGGAAGAAAGTTAGAATAGCCACTCCCTAGAATCTACCAGGGTACATCCATAAGGGTGAGAGTAGTATTCATTTAGTCTTCAAGATTCTGTCTCTTGAGTGTAAGTAAATAAAGAAATGAACTTTGGCTGGATTGTTCTATGTAGTTCTTGGGCTGGGCCTGATAGACAGGTAGCAGACTGAATTCCAAGTCATTTGAAAGATCTGCGTATGCCAGGATGAATCTGAATCCTAGACACCAATACCAGAGACTTGGCTTGTTGGCTGTCTTTAGGGTTAGTTAGATTCTAGGCACTAAGACTAAAGCTCCCTTGCAAGGGACACAATACTGACTTCTTCCATCTTGGCATTCGGTCACAAAACTGCAGCTTTGGAACGAGCCATTTAGATCAATTCCCTGTACAGTACAGGAATATGAATGAAAACATGCCTGAAAAATCTAATCTTCGCTTGAACATGTTCTCTTGCTTCTGTGTTGACTACAATTCACTTCAATCTTTTGTTTTGGTCACAGACCAGAATCAAAATTAAAACATTAAAATAAAACAGAACTCTCCTTACGGTGAGGAAATGTTTTCCAACATTCCAACTTGAATGCCAACATTCAAGTCAGAATGGATCTTCTAATTTTAACCCATTATTTGTGCTTTGGACTCTGAGGTAATAGAAAGTTGACCTCCTTCTGTTTTATACCCCTTCAAATATTTGAATAGTACTATCAAATAGTTCCTTCCTCCTGTCCACTAGTTTCCGTTTCTCAAGGATATCCATTCCCTGTTCTCTAAGTCTCTCCTCATAGATTATCTTTGTTGCTTTTCTCTGAACCTGTGATTTCTCTACATCATTGTTGCAGTATAGTGTCCCACCCAAAATAAAGTAGGACTGTGTAACAATGCTTTCAGTGTAACTTCCAAATGTCACTGAAAACTCCATTATGTTTTTTTTTCAATCAGATAATTATCTTTATAATCAACTATTATAAGATCTTTACTATTATCAAACTATCTCCCATTATACCTGTGCTTCTGTCTAATCTAATCTAATTAGGTACAATTTTAACTATTCTTGGCAGTATCATTTTTCCTTAGAGGGATTAGCAAAAATTTACCAAGACCTCCCCCCACCCCTAGAATAACAATCCTGCCAGTAGGTTGAGATAGTTTATTGTGATATTCATAATCACAACATACTGCTAAACCAGATATTTTTTGATACGAAGAAAATGGCAATATTTTCCTGCGAGTATTGAATGAAGGGAAAAACATTTTTTATCAATCCAAATGGTCATTTTCAATATTCTTATAGCAATTCACATTGCTAATTTCAGTTCTGTTTTTAAAAGTTCAAAAGGACTGTACTTCACTGAAGTGAAAGAAGAAAAACATGAAGTCAAAAATTCACTTCACTATGCAGATTTTCAAAATGTCTAGATAGATTGCATTCAACCCACCTCAAAAGCTAAGAATTCATTTGATTCACACTGACCAGGTTTCAACCAGTTTGAAAAACAGTTTTCAAGGCTTCCAAAGTTTGGCATTTGTAAAATTCTCTCTCTTTTTGCATCATCAGTTTGTAAATATTTATCCATATAGTTTGGTGCTTTGAAACCTGGAAGAGGCTAAACAGAAAATAAAGCAAATGATTGGCTGAAGGTGAAACGTATTTCAGGTAACATATATTTTAGATAACATACATATATAAAGTAACATTCAATAACATGACATATAAAATATATTCCAGATAAAATGTATTTCCGATAACATTAGAAATAAAAAAAATTACCTCGGATTTCTGAGTTACATCAAATATTAGAGGAGGAATTCCTGGAGAAGTGGCATTCTTCTGAGATGCAAAAGATGTTGTGATTGTGTTTACAGTGGTTACAGATGGTGTAAACATTTTTTCTTTAGTTGCAGGAGCTAGCAGACTGGAGAAGATGGCGCTGTTTTCAAGTCGAGACCTCTTGATGTCACTGTCTGTGCTGTCCTTGTTCTCTTTCCCATTCATTTCCTGCATGAGAGCTGAATCTGCTCTACTTGGTAACTTCAGGGACTGAAGAAGAAGGCTGTTTTCAGCAGAAGCCCGTTTAGGTCTAATCCTAGCATCAGTCTCTAAACTTTGCAATTTTAACTGGACAGATGGAGTTAGATCTTGTGATCTGTCTCTCTTTACTCCCAATCCCACGGTAAATATATTAGGGTCAAATATTTTCTCCAAATTGTCCTCATGAATTGGAGGCATTGCAAAGTGAGGGGCAGGAGACTTTGGAAGTTTCTGCTTTTTCTTTTTCTGAGGTATACAAACAGAACTGTCTAGATTTTTAAGTGTTTCTGTGAACCTGGCCATATCTGAAGGAGAGTCACAAATGCCATCAGTGCCGCTGCCTTCAGAAACATTACAACCACTGCTTTGATTTTCTTGCCAGCTGTTATTTTGTTCAAATTCTTGGTTGTCTTCCAAAACAGTATTAATCACCTTTTGATCTTTATTTTCAAACTGAGAAATCTGGTTTAATTCTGATGTTTGGGGTGTCAGATCAGGCTGCAGCAAAGATATATTATTATTGGGAAAATAATGATCTGAGCTCAAGGAAAATGTCTCTTCGCTTTCAGGAGATAAGGATGTGGCATTCATACTCCAATTATTTGTTTCTATTTCTTCATTCTGCATTATAGATGGAACATTATCTAGGTCTTTGTCCTTGCCTAATTCTGTATCAATTTTTGTTAAAGTGGAACCATTCACTTCAATACCGTCTACTTTGTCATTCTCATTAACCTGACATTTAACAGCTTTTCCAAATTCTTCACTTCTTCTAACATCCTCACATGTAATGTTTGCCTCAATCTTTCTCTGTGCCTTCACGTTGGCGTCTGAAGAGATTTCTTGTACTTTTGTGCCATTTTGCAATAATTTCTGACGATGATTTCCTTTATTTGTTATTTTGTTAGTCTGTTCACTTTCAGTTTGCTGTCGTCCAAACTTCAATTTTGCTCTGCCAACAAATGTACTCGATACAGAACCTCTTTTTGGAGCAGAAACATCAGCAGATTGACGTTGATTATTTTGCTTGCTTTCAAACATGGATATTTTATTGGCAATGCTGAAGTTAATTTTAACTTTGTCTGTAGCATCTTGCTCATTTGCCAAATTTTCCAGACTTTTTGAAGCTTTAAGATTTAATTCAACATTCTTTGGTTTAGCTGGCCTATAAAAAATAAAGTAATAAAAATATTTTAATAACATTTACTTGAAGTGGATTTTTCTTCTAAATCTAATTTATGAAACATCTATGTCTGTGTCTGTTTAGGAATTATTTCCAAATAAACACACAACTTGTACTACATATTGTACTGACATACTTTCTATTAATGATAGAATTATAATCTTGCTTTCTAAAAGCAGACTTATTGAATTTAATATGTATAAAAATGTACAAAATGGCAGTCTAATAATTTAAGGGAATAATAAAATGAAACTGTGAGTGAGCAATGTGCATGAGTGACAAAGTTTTCAATATAGCATCAGAAAAAGATATACAAGAAATGTAATTTTTAAGTCACAGGTGGTGATGATGACTTTGTCCTTTAAATACTAAGGCTTGTTAATGAAGCAGAGAATTGAGGATTCAAGTGCTTTTGCATATTGCTATGACTTAGTAAACTCATATATTGTGTACACTGAGTAGAAGAGATAAAAAGTTTCTAATCTAGATAGGCCTGAAGTAGATGAGATATATAAACTGAATCAAACCACTATGTTCATTTACTAATTCAGGGTTTTTTTTAAAAAAAAGAAAGCTGAAAATGACCACTGTCACTTTCTCTGGTACAGCATCTACAATCTTGCAAAGTAATTAATTTTTTTCTTTTTTAAAAATAAAAAATGATACCAATGTTTTTATTTTCTGCATAAGAATAAGGAAGCATAACCCTGTTCAAGAATTAATTTGTCAGCAATTAAATGGGAAATGCTTAAGTTCTTCATACTTGTAATTTTTATAAATTCCTAAAGGGAATATCTTGGAATTAGTGTTAATAATTTCAAAGAGTTAGAATGGGACACCAAATTTGAGGAATATTTTAAAAAGAAAATTATAAAAGAACAGGATATCCTTTGAAAGATGTTGAAGCTAAATTTTTGTTCTATTCTAATGGAGCAAAGTGAAGGAAGCCAGTTCTTGACTCATTTAAGGCTCTCAGAATGCAAATAGAACACACAGTGCCTACAGCAGTAATTCATATTCTTTGCTGGAAACTGTATCAATGAATGTGTCAGAACTGGAAAGCAATGCAAACTGATTGCAGATGATTGCTCACCTGAGGATCATGAAAAATGACACTAATACCTTCCTGTTAAGCATATTTACATAGAAATACATCCATCTATTTCAACATAATTTAGTAGGGCTTGGATTTTTTCTATCCTAATAATACTTACTCAGAAGTGCTGCCAGTTTTAGTCCTAAGAAAATATATTTGCAATTCCAAGCGTGTTGTACACATTTAGTTCAATTTCAGTGAACTTAAATTAAATGTAAATGGATTTAGATTTGTATCAGGCTATATAAAGCATTCAAAGGAAAATTTCACAACACGTGTCAGCGCAAATAAAACATCCCTTCTTATATTGGTAAAGTAGTCACCTCTCCTGGAAAGCTTCCCATACTTTCTCCAAGGCATTTTTCAGGTTGCATGTATGTACATGCCATGACAATATTTTACCTAGAACTGCTGACTAAACAAGGCTGCTGTGCATGCAAACACATGTGAAGATAACCTTGGAAAACTTTTGAAGTTTGAAGGTGAGCCTTTCATAAGTCATGGCGACCACAATGCTTTGAAAGGAGGTTTTCTTCACACCAGCACACTTTGTGAAATGTCTCTTTTAATACTTCACACAGCCCTAATTTATGGTGCAATTTTGTAATTAAGTGCTAAGAAGTGTCAGTATGTTTAAAGAAGCTTATTTTATATATTTCTACATGAAATGTAAATATCGACCAAACTTTTGGATTAGCCACACATTTTTTACATAATAAACTACCACACTGTAATTTTGAACAAGGCAAAAGAAAAGTATTAAGTAAATTGGAATATCAACTCTATCAATTTGAATTCAAGTATAAGAAATTGAATTTAGCATTGGATTCAAGGTTACTATTTCTTTTCCAGACAAGCATTCGGCTCTATCAAGGAAGAAATTCAATCACAGAAGAAAAAAAACCCCAAGAGATATACGTTTTGCTGATTTCTTTCCACTGCATGTTCCAGAAGACTGAGAAAGTATCTAGAATTGTATGCTAGCTACAGGACACGTATTTATCAGTAGAAACAGTTCTTGCTTCTCCATTCTGTTATACTTTCTATGCTAAGAAACCAATTTGAAGTTTTAATATAATACTTACTATTTTGGATATACTTATTAAGAAGAGTAGCTAGATTTCCTCCAGAGATTAAAGATACTGTATGTCAATTTATATAAAATATTACTGTAATTATCTTCCCAGGTTCACAGAATGTACAAAACCAAAATTAATTAAGCATATACATTGTAGGGCCAATTTATAATGCTATCATTATTTCTTTGTATTATGCAAATTCAATTTTTAATTTCTATGTAACATTATACTTATAGGTTTTGTGATCAAAGCTTACAGACAGGCCTCCCATAATTAATTAATTAATTAATTAATTAAATGAGATGATTGCACCTAATCTACAATTGTAGATCATCATACCAAAGTGCACAGATATCATATATAAGTTCTTTTTAAAGAGCAGCTATGCTTCTTCTCTCCCTCCTAAATCAAATTTAACCTGTAATATATTCTACTTCTCAAAATGTGTATATTTTGACTAAACATCAAGTTTAGTTAACAAATTTAAGTGAATTTTCAGATGCAAATTAAACCCGGGAGGGTAGGTGGGTTCATTATTCTCTTACAAATCATGCAACTGTACCTGGTAAAAATGTCATGGATTGTCTTATCCTATCTTGAAGAGATTTCATGTAAATTAATATGGCCACAAAAGCTATGTTTTTAAAACATTGGTCTGGGAAGCTGCCTCAATTTTCATTTTTTGTTTTTATCAGGAACACTGCTTCAGAACATTTCATATTCATAAGTTTCATTTGTAATTTATGAACTGAATAGAATAGAATCTGTACAGTTGCTTGGGCAACTGGTTCACATATATATTTTATTATGTGTAAAATCTGCATATGAACTTGTACCCTTTATGTATAAATTGGCACTAGACTCCCTTCTCCATATACAGAATTTTATCAAATCATCTGACACAGAGACAAGTCATTCTTGAGCCTGAAAAAACACTAACTTGTAATTATGGTTTGGAAACCACACAGATACACTCTGCATTCAAACTACAATATGCTTAATATAAATGGAAACAAGGTTGTAACTGTCCAAAATTAGATTTCTGCCAACTATTTTACAAAGTCTGCTATCTTTAACTAATGACAAGATCTAACCAATAATTACAAGTTCCCCAATATTATTGTACTGGTTTTATAAAAAGGAAATCCACTAGATCTTGTAGCTGAGATAGAGAGGATAATGGCAATGGGGAGAAAGGCAGAGGAGCTCCAGATGTAATTGTCTCTTCAGTGGATGGAGGGAAGGAGAAATTTTAGAAAAGGAGACAGTCAGGGAAACATTTAAGAAGCATTAACTACTTCCAATCAACTCCACTCTGTTCATGACTAACCTTTTTATTAAAAAGAAACAAAAAATGACTCCAGGAATAAATTTAAATGAATAATAATGGTAAAGACAGCCATTCATTGCAAGAGGCATAAAGAAATTTCTCCTACACCCCAAAGATTTTCTATAATAACCCAAAGGTGCTTTTTTCAGGAAGCAACTGGACTTTGTTTTTTCTTTTGAAGATGTTTCACTTCTCATCCAAGAACTTCTTCAGCTCTGACAGGATAGCGGGGAATGGAAGGACGAAACTTCTTCAAAAGAAAAAACAAGAAAATCTACTTGCCTCCTGAAAAATGCACCTTTGGGACAACCATGATCTGGATGATTGAGAATCTCTACAGAATTTTCCATAATACTTTAGTATACAGGAAGTTCTCAACTAACAACCACAATTGAGCCCAAAGTTTGTTGCTAAGCGAGATAGTTGTTAATTGAGTTTTGCCCCAATTAATGACCTTTCTTGCCACAGTTAAGTGAATCCACGCAATTAAGTTAATAACACAGTTGTTAAGTGAATCTGCCTTCCCCATTGACTTTGCTTGTCAACAGGTTGCAAAAGGTGACCCCATGGCCCAGGACACTGCAATCGTCATAAACATAAATCAGCTGCCAAGCACCTGAATTCTGATCACAAGAGCATGGGATGCTGCAATGATCAAAAGTGTGAAAAACAATCATAAGTCACTTTTTTCAGTGCTGTTGTAATGGTTGTATATACGGACTACCTGTATTTAGCAAAATATTCTTCTAGCTCCATGCTAGCTGTAATTCCTCCTAAGAGAGAAGTCCAAGAACAGAAAATGGAAAGCACTACTATGAATTGCATTTCATTAATGAAACAGTGAACAAGTGAAAGTGAACAAGATGAAAATATTCTAATTGCCATCAGTATTTGTAATTATAGTGCTGGAGTTTCTTTCTGACAATGGAAGTATATTATATTCATTTATATTTAAATAAGTAGAATCCATGCATAAGGATATATATTTAGCAGTTAAAATCCAAGCTTATTGAAATATAGGTGACATGGGTGGCATATACATTTAATAAATAAATAATGAATATTTCATTTCATCATATGTAAAACATTAAACTTACAGGCTAACTTTTGTTGTGACTGTTCTGGAAACGTCAAGGCATATATTTCTTGGCTTTGCTTCATCCAAATCAGAAGAAATTTGCCTTCCATTGCCTCCCACCTCATCTTTTTTATGCTTGTCAGCCTGCAATATAACCCTGCCATCAGAACTTCTGACAGGGTGCAAATCCTCAGACTCTGTCCTCTCTTCAGAAGGCGATTGTGAGCTGCTATTGCTCACAATGCCTACAGGAGAAACTACAATGTTGTCATCAGAAGGCAATTCTTCTACTGAAGTACATTTGGATGTTGGATTACCATCCATTATGCCGTCACTCTGTCTTTTGGCGGAAGGATTTTTTCCAGGACTTTTTATGCCTATGGGTGATGGAGGACCCGCATCAGACTGATTCTTTTTAAAAGATTTCTTTTTATATGGGGATGAGGCTGGGCTCTGCTGCTTACACTTCTCAAGCTCTGATTTAGTAAAACCCTTATGATTACTTCCAGACCTTATGTCGTTATTATTTGTAGGAGACATAATCTGTTGACAAGGCCTAACTTTTCTTTCAGAAGTGCTTATTTTTTCTGAAACCATATCGGAAGGAATACCATCAAAACCAGGCTCCTCTTTCACAGTATTTTCACTTGCATTTCTATCCCCATTTGACACATCACTGGAGCTCTGAGATTTTCTCCTCCTTCCAGATTTCCTAACTGCAGGTTTTTTATCCATTATGTCCGTGTTGCTACAATCGTTGTCTAATGCAACAGCTACTGGTTTATTCAAATTTTGTTGTTCAGCTCTACGAAGAAAAATATCCAGTGTCAATATTCTAGAAGGCTGGGGTTGCTCATCTTGTTTAGGTTCCACAAAAAACGGTTGATCTTTTGATTCTGCATATTTTGATTCTGCAAATGTAAGAGGCTCCACTAATTCCTTGTGATTTAATATGATTTGTTCTAGATTTTCATCAGATAGTGTGGATAAACTTTTAAAGAAATCTGGAGTCGTGTTTGTATCGGTGACAAGTTCGTTTTCTCCTTCCAGTGTCCCAAGTGTAAGATTGCTATCAAATAATGTATTTTTTATTGTTTCATTACTACTATGCAAATCAAGTGACAATTCACTTCCAGAAGAAAGTCCTTTAGTGTTCCATTCTGAAACAATGTCATTATATAAAGGTGTCAAATCCCTATTGTAGAGATAATCTTCTGAATTGTCAATAGTATCCTGGGTCTTTGACAGGTTCTCCTCGTAAATCGAATCAGTAAGGGATTCTTCACTCTTAGATAGGTCATTTAGGTCCTCTATTTCTATGGATGCCAATGGGGCTAAATTCTTGTGAGGAGATTCAGGCCTTATAATTTTTGTACTTGGCTTTGAAGATGTTTCTTGTGTATTCTTGGGATTTTTTCTCCTCCCTGTAGTAAAAAAATGTCCAAACTTTCCCAAAACTGCCTTCTTTTTTAATTCCTTTGAAGACTCTGAAGAGCGGGTTTTAGACTAGAAAAAATGGAAAGAAAGAAAGGAAGTGAGATTGTATAATCATCAAAACTTGCTTATTAAACATTTATTTATTAAGGAGCTATATCTGAAGTATTTGTTGAATGCTAGAACCTTCTTTGAAAATGGCGCCTTAACATGTAAAATATCGTATTTTGTAAAATGCATTAAGTGAAATCTTGTTGGGCAATCAAAGCACATGGCACACCTAGCCAACTTAAGTAGACCTTAAAATAGGCATGGAATAGCTCCGTACTTTAAATGGAATGCACCAAAAATTCCCAGGACTGCAAATTATAATGAGAAGACAGAAAATATGCCACAAGGTAGCAAGGGCAAAGCATTTCTGTACGGTTGATAAAAAAAACCACGTGGACATGTCCTTACAGTTTGCAGAAAGTGACTTTGACTCAAAGCAAACTCTACTTTTTAACAATCCAGTTCTTTGATATCAGATTAAAAGCCACCCCCTCCCCAGTTTAACAAGCTTACTTCCAAATAAGTTGCAGTAGTATTATAGTACTATCGTCTAAATTTCTTACTTAAGTAGATCTCTAAAACATTGTTTTATTAATAACAAATACCTTTTTGAACTTTCAGCAAAACAAAGAGAAACAGATGCTGTTTGTATAGTTGTGATATTCTTAATAAGCATGTTTAGTAGACATTGTTTGGATCATTTTAGTGCATGTGGTAATTTTCAGGCCATCTTTTATTTTTAAGGTGTATTTGCATTGCTCACTAAGCCACAAATTAACCATAAATGTATTAGATTATTGGGCTGTGCAAACTAAGCCCATGTAGTTAATGGCTTAACATGTACACAAAGAAATCAGGCTGAAATTGGGCATGGGTAATTATGTCATCTAAATACAGCCAAACACTAAAGATAAAAACAAGAACTAGAATAAAACCTATTCCTTCTAAATCATCAACGGCTAATGTTGATTTGGTCCTCTAAATTTCTCCATTTCCCCCAATAAAGAATTCCTATCTTACAATCACAGTACAACACCCCAATTTGGACCGGGTGCCACAACACACTGACCCACAAACAAACCAAATTGGATCGAGGTGGACAGCTATAAAAATGGAATGAATGAAGGAATGAATGAATGAATGGATGGATGGATGGATGGATGGACGAACGCACTTCGACGCAGTGGTGTTTGTGAATCCCAACTCTTGGAAACGCACAATTCTGCCTTGATGGAAGCATTAAAATTCCCTGCAACTACAATAGAAGAGCCCCCTTCACGGAAAGAGCCAGAACCCCTTTCTCAAATTTCCTTCCACGTGCTTCCTAAAGACACCTAAAGTCCCCGAGAAAATAACTCTCCCCAAATTCTAGTGGCGCCGCGACTGAGCCCAAGCGGTCATTCGTCCCGCTGTCTTCAACCAGCTCCTTCCAGCCCTGCGCATCTTTCGCGGTGGCCTCGCCTCCGAAGGAGAAACGGGTTGGGCAGGCGCGTCCCCGGACCAGCACAAGCTCCCGGCCCTCCGTCACCCAGCCTTTCCCTATACTGTATTCGGGGAAGACCGAAGGGCAGATCGCTCTCTCACCTCCCGAGATTTCTCCACAACTTCTCCCGCCCTGACGGGATCGACCTCCCTGACCCTTCCCCATGCCCGCTTCTTCCTCTGAGGATCGGCTACTCACTAAGCAGCTCGTCCCAGACGCGAGTTCGACTACCGCCTCCAAGCGACCTCCAGTCCGCAGGCAACTCCTGAGAAAAGAGCGCCAAGGCCGGCTCCCAGGAAGGCGCCAACTGCAGAGCAGCCAGCCGCACCCGCCCGACGGAGCGAGGCCCGCCTTCGCCTGCGGTATCAGCAGCTGCTGCCGCTCTACCTGGCACAGGTGGGACGGATGAGAGGCGGGCCGTATTCTGGGAAGGGAAAAATGTGGTCCGCAGAAGCTGGCGGGAAAAGGTTATTCGGGTACAGGCGCCTGAAGAGGCAAAGCAAGTGGGTGGGGAAGACGGCGAGGAGAAATTGGCTTCGGAGCCGCGCTATAAAACGCGGATTACGAAACTGATTATGGAGGATGGTTTCCCCAAACTTTGCTTCGAGTCTGAGTTTGGGAGCGGTCCCGCAAAGATTCGGAATGAAATCGGCTCACATGAGCTGCAGCATCTCTCTGAAAGTATTTCTTAAGAAGGGCAGGCCACTACATTAAAAAAAAATAATAATCAGAAAATCACGACCCAGTGGGACAGCGAGTTTCTGCCTAATTTTGAGCGAGTTTCTGCCTAATTTTGAGCGTAATCGGCAGAGCACCAAATTAAAAACTGCCATTTTGTGTATTAATCACAGACGAAAGGATGAGGACAGAGATTTATGGTTTAAAAATCAGTTAAATTAACATTCAGTTTTGCGAGAACCCAGCCAATTTTGCTTTAGTCAATAAATCACAAACCACAGCTTAGTGCAATGTGTGAACACAAGTGTGCATGCACAAACTATAAATGTAGCAACAAGGCACAGAGAACCAATTATTTTAAGGTGCCTTGTAATCCAGGCAGAGCTTTCCAGAAGAGAAAAGGGAAGGATGCCAACAAGCATAACAAAATTCACAAAAGATGTTATTCTTAAAAATGCTTCCACAAGCCTGAGCAATCTGAAATACTGCTGGTACACTGCCTATTCTCATCTATTCAGGACAGAAAAACTGCCTTAAGCAAAACTGACACTTTTGATGGTATGGTAAAAAGCCAAGATTCTTCTTGCTTTTTTAAAAAATTGGTTATATGTTATTTAATCAACAACCACATCTGAAGATAACATGGTTATAAAACAAGACATGGTATAAAACATATTTCAAAATAAATGTGGAGTGAACAGGGTATGCTCATTAGCTAATAGTGTTTAGGGAGCTGTATTTGGTGAATAGAGAATCTTTACTCCTGTTCATCTTTGTGCCATTCAAGACAATGATCTGGAAGAAAATTATGTAGCCCATATTGATCCCTTCCACAGCAATCTGATATATTATACTATAAATACAATTCTAATTTGTAAACAAATTCAAATAACACAGACACTTAGTTTTTTTGCCTAAGGAAAGAGCCAATGCTTTTGCATAGTCATTGAAACTTTCCATTCCACATTACTGTATGCAATTTAGAGTATACTTCCAGAAAAGAGTCAGTTAACAAGGAATACATTATACACTGATTTGTCTAAATTTAGACAAAAAACTAAACTTTCATTTTCTAAAAATACCTTACTTTTTTTTCTTAGTTTTTAAATGCAAGTACAATTCGTTAATAGATAAATAGTGTTGTGGAGAAGATACAATACTGTACAATATATGTGCCAGACAGGTTTTACCCCTGTTGAAATGCGAAAAGGGACATCATATAGTAAAAATTTTAGAGGCAGTATACCAGCTGATTTGCTTTTCCAATACAATACTAGTTTTGCTGATTTAAATGGCTAATAAAGGCCGTGGTTCAGGTGATCAAACAGCAGAATATGAAAATTAAGAAGGTGTACTATATATAATGCTAACCACTCATTTTTCTTTTTAGCCACAAGCCATTGTATTAAAAAGATAGTAAATATAAAAAGGTGTTCTACAACCAGATGCTGAAGTTCCCTTTTCCTAATTTGTATTAAGCTTCAAAACAGCTCAGCCTAAATAGGGACCTTAATTTTATTTGCCTCCTGTGGCTGGAAACAAGTTTTCAGTAATCCAAAGCTTTTCATGTTATTAAATCCAAGTTCTGAAATATTTCCTAGTAAACATGCCTAGGAACGCTAGCTTAGTCTGGCTTTAAGAATATATTATTACTTATTTTTAACTTCAGGTGTGTAAGAGCTGTATTAGTGAGGGCACTAGTTATTAAACCAAGCGAGAGTAGGTTTAACACCCTACCATTCTTTAAGCCTTAGAAATATAAAGCTTCTTGCACTTTTCTATGTATATTTTATTACTTCCACGAGATAATTAGATGCTCCCTTTGGTATATAGGCACCTTTCTGATCAGGTGCACACATGCAGTTCCTTATTCTAATTAATGAGCAGCCAACTTCATTTCTTCTCAGAAGATTAATCACAACTCAGAAGAAATGAAGTTACAATACTTTCTATACACATCTACATATTTTTTCTTTATTACAAACTCTAATAAACTTAGCACAACTGCCTAGATTCTCCATAATTTTCTTTCAAGGCAGTTGCATACAGACCTCAAGATTTGTCAGCCCTTTGAGTTAGGCCAATTTAAGAAACATATTGCAGGGATTCCAGAAAAACTAGAATATTTTATTGTTGTAAGGCCAATGTCAACTCTAAAATCCTTTAACTATATAATTGATCTGCTGTACACATAACTATTGGTTGGGTTTTTAGACAGTGTCATAAAATCTTCATAAAATGTATAGGAATCCTCATAACTTATTTGAATATAGTTTTTTTTTTAAATTTGCCCTTGAGTCAGTCTTGACTCCTGACAACTGGCGGGACAAGTTCCTGAGTTTCCCTGGTGAGGTTTTTCAGACATGGTTTGCCATTGACTGCTTCCTAGGACTCAGGATGAGTGATTGGCCCAAGGTTACTCAACTGGCTTTGTGCCTTAGGTTGGACTAGAATTCATACCTTCTAGTTTCTATGACGCCTTAACCACTACACCAACCGGCTCCGTTAGTGAAATAATAAAGGTTTAAAATTTATTCACTGAGCATTCACTATTTTATTATTATCCCTATATATGATATGATAATTTATTTTATTACTTTAGTGAATAGCATCTGTACTCCAACACTCAGGTAAGAAAACACAGCGACATCAGTAATGCAGATAAAACAAGCAAAATGTTTTTTATGAGATAGTAAATCCTGAAACTCATTTACAAGGATACTCAGTGTTACACTGTATTAACAACATAAAAAAATGTGCGTACCATATGTAATAGCTTGAATCCAGTACTCACCAAAGTTCTCCACTTATAATATACCTGATTTCACCCAATGCATAGCAGGTGCATACCTATGTATCTGGGAAACTTGTGATCAGGTTTTGCTCTAACAACCTTATCACTGCCTCTATGATTTCTGTGATTTTTACAATATGCCAGATCACGCTTGCACATTTCTCTTTATCTCTTGAGTCTGCCCACCCATATTGCTCGGTGAAACTATAATGAGAATCTACAACTTTCCTACCAAAGATTAGTTTAAAATGTGAAAAGTTTGGTTTTACTGAAGTACTATATGTTAGGCAAACAGAAATGATTTTAACTTTGCATCCTAGTATTTGGGTTTTCTAACTGTGGTGAAAGAACAGTTAAGTTCTTACATTTTAAAGTTGCATTACTTCTTTCTCTTAAGCCATTAGTTTGTAGACAATATGCTGTGGTTTTTAACTGAAAGATGCCATCACATTTTCATATACTCTACTTTGACAGGAAATTATTTCAATGATTTGACGTAACTGCACATCAAATATCAAGCTGAAAAATAATCCTGTACAAATGCTTCCCACCAGGGCTTTCCCAGATGCCGAAATTACTATTATGGGCATTACTAATTCAGAAGATTTTGACAGCAAGGAGAGCAATCATGAATTTGAGACTGATCTGGTTGGTAATCATCAAGAGCAGTTGCTCCCACAGTCAGATGATGAGAATCAAGAGCTGAAGTGCCTGCCCAGCCCTCAGGCACACCATACTCTACAGCAAGCAGAGCAAAGGTTCTCTGTGTTCAGTACTTTCTTGCCTAGGAAAGTCGTTCCCAGCCCTGACTGGCCCCTGATGTACTTAAAAACTATTGTTACCCAACAAGATGTATTGGAAACAATTGCCCTCTCTGGATTTTGCACCTGAAGTCCTCAAACACTTGCTTTCCAATTGGTCAATCTGAACCTGGACTGGTTGACAACCTTCCCGCAATGCTTATAGCTTTGGATGATGATTGAATAATGTTCCCACTTGCTGCTTTGGGCTCTTGATATGTGGAACTTGTTGCAGGCAAGCTCAGGCATAGCTGAAATATGTGTGCTTTTGCATACATGTTTTGCTGCCGTTGTTTATACTTGCTTTAACCAGAAGTAAAGCCTTAGCAAAATAGCTCCTGTGATTGGCCTGTTGTGTATAGCTGCTTCCTCGGGATATCTAGTGAAATCTAGTGAAAAGCCAACTCTTCCTTTTATGCCAACCAGTGAATTTTGTGAACCAATTAATTACATCCATTTTTCAGCTATTTTGTGCTTTTTTACTCATCAAATTTACTCACCATAATCCTTGATTATGGATTGAGTACCTAAAGTTACCAAGATAACTTTAGGTACTCAATCCATAATCAAGGATTTTGAACCAATTTTACATCCATGGCACGCAAAAAAAGGTTGGACATGAAATTTTAACACTAGCAGCAGGCAAAAAAAGAAAAAGAAAAGAAAAAAGAATGAAAGTAAAAAAAAAGGAACAAGATTTATTTAAAGTCAAGATAAATCTTACCACTTTTCTGGTTAACTTTGGGAAGGTACCAGTAATATCCCCCTCTACTCTATAGATCCCATTGTTTTGAACAAGTTTCATTCAGTCTCCAATATTTCCTTTTTAAGAAAGTTGTTGGGATGGTTACTGTAAGCATCAGGGAGCCCTTAGAGGAAGCAGATTACTTGAACTCTTTGTAGCCATATTTCAGGCCTAGACAAGGGATTGAAAAGGCAATGACTGTTGTTGTGTATGGCCTCTAGTGGAATAGGGATAGTGCATTCATCATTGGTCGTCTTGACCTCTCAACCACTGATGATATTTTTCTGGAACAACTTCAGGGGTTGGGAGTTGGCACATGTAACCACTGGGTGAAGTCATTCAATGGCATCATCAGTATGCTGACGATTCCCAATTGTGCATCTCTGGCCAATGTTGTTGTGGACATTCTGTCCTGGTGATTGCAAGCTGTCGGGTTCTGTAATGGGAAGAACAGGCTTATTCCTTTGCTTTTCAAGTTGCAGTGGCTCCTAATAAGGCTCTGATCGTAATGCAAAGAGTTGTTTGTCATCATAAAGCCCTCCATGGCCTGGAACTAGGTTATTTGAGAGACTGCTTTTCTCCAATTCTCTCCATCTGCCCCATGAAGTTCGGTAGGAGAGATATATTTCAGGTTCGCCTACTAAAGTATGACATCAAGTGGGACTCAGGAAGTCTGGCTTTTGTGTCACTGCACTTGCCCTCTTAGAACATCATCGCACCCCAAATTTGGCTGGCCCCAATCCTGTTAGTTTTCAAAGGGTCTTAAAACTTGGCTGCTCTTTCAGGTATCAAGGTCAGGCAGGTATTATTTATTATTATCTTTATCTTTTGTTAACCTTATTTTCTTTTGTTATGTTTATATCTTTACTTTTTATTGTTAAACTGATGTTTTAGCTGTGTTCACCACCCAGCGAAATCAACTGACCACTAATGTGTCAACTATGTTCACTCCCCTATGCCCCACCATCAATAAAACAAATAAATAGGTTGTCTAATAACTGGTAAAGTCTTATGACTACTTTTCCTAACTATCTCACCCATAGGACAAGACTGACAAAAGCACTCATCTCTTAACTGACACCTAGTAATCTAGCTCAATCTAATTGGGTCATTTCAAAGCTCGTATTTGGTATTACAGTACCATTTTCTATAAAAGAATTTATTTTCCCAACAAACTTGCCCCTAGCTTCATTCTTTTTCTGTCTATTTATTTCTACTTCAATGTGTTTCAGAAAGTTTTCAGTCTATAATTTCTTTTTTGTTTGATGTGCACAAGACTGGACATCTTGTATGGAGATTCCATACAATGAAATGTACAAAGCATTTTTTCCATAATATACACCTCATATCACTTTAATTTTTCTATTCCTCTGACAATCTGACCACCAGATATTTTAATTTAAAGTAACTGAGGCATCCCTTTTACAATACCTTTGTCAATTAGGTTCATCTTTATTACCGTAGGAATAAATCACTGCCAGTATCTATGTTACTGCTTAATGTTCGCTGACAAACTTTCAGTAGTTCTCTTAAGGGATCCTTAATTTCTCCAACTTTAGTGTTGAGAAATCCACAGTATCACTTTTTTTCAAATTAGGTGACACAACTTTTGCCATTTGCAATTTGTTTTGATAGGATTTACTCCACAATGGTCAGCCTTCTTTTCCTCAAAACGAAGAACTTCTACCAATTTTCTTCTTTACCTACTGTTTTGCCTTTTCTCTTTTTTGATAGGATTACTTGAGAAGGGGAATGACAACATGCAGCTGATACAAATTATATAATTGCCATTTCTGCTTTGATGAACATGTTATTTTGGTATCAATGTGAAACTTTATAGATGTATGTGATCTAGACTAAATTCAGTTAGAGTTATCAATTTGTTGTTATCAATTATCTTCTTTCTCTCAAACAATGGAAATACTTATTTTCCTTTATTAAGGACTTTTAATAAGGCAAGTACACAGTTGGCAAGTACTTAGGAATTTGGGTTCTATTTTCCAGGAGATAACCAAAAAGGTAGACAAAAGATTGCAGTGTGGGGGTTGGTGGGATTTGAGAATGACTTGAGATCATGA
Organism: Stegonotus admiraltiensis; assembly: GCA_032468215.1. Taxonomy (NCBI): domain Eukaryota; kingdom Metazoa; phylum Chordata; class Lepidosauria; order Squamata; family Colubridae; genus Stegonotus; species Stegonotus admiraltiensis. Next base: position 114,464 of record JANHZT010006672.1, on the reverse strand, counting down.
CCTACTACTTTATTATTTAAAACTGGAAGTCAAATGTCCATAAATCCTACCTGTATTTTAAAGAGGACTTGGTGGTATATATCTGTTTGATAATAAATCTGAGATGTTGCTGTGAAAGAGAACTGTAAACACCATCAAGCTATCTTCTCCCATTAAAGATCTGAGAACAGAACATTGCATCTGCATGATGCTAAGGAGCTGAGTTGTGGATGAAGCAAGAATTTCTGCCAATGGTAAAACAGCCCACCCACATTTTGAATTGCTTCAGGACTGCAAATGGAAATACCACATTCTTGGCTAAACTAAATTAGCTTAGCTGCTAATGATCTAACAAGATTGTCCGTACATGACTCGGGACTAATACAAATAATTTCTATGTATAACTTTATATATGTATGTATGGGAATATATACTGTGCACTCTTATTTCTTCTTTACCTTTCTTCTTTTATAACTTTGGGTATTCTTTGGGGTTGGTTTTTTTGGTAATGAGTTAATTAAAAATGTGAGAAATTTATATGGAAATGTGTATATTAAACATTGGCAATAGATATGGAAAATCAAATTTCTTTTAATTGCTTCTTGGAGGACTTTCTTGGATTAAAACACATTTCAATAAAAGCAAAAAAACTGATACCAGTAACACTAAAATTAAATGGGAAATGCAGTGGATATTGCACTTCTCTTCAAAAATCATTTTTGTAAATCTAGGGAGAATGGGGCTATCAGATTTGTACTGCAAAAATCTAGACAACCACTAGTTAACAGCAAAAAATTATAATATATTTTCCTTGCCAATTAGTGATCATATAGATTTGTGAATCCCAGATCTAGTAGCTCTAAATAAAAACTAGAGACATTCCCACATTCTTTAGTTTTTGGGAGACCACAGACCAATCAGATTTACTGGTTAGAAAAAGCAAACGAAAAGTGACACTTTATTTCTGAATCAAAAGTATTTTGATATGCTCTATAGTTTGTTACTCTCTTTAACAAAAGGTTGCCTTATTTTCCTCAGAATAGTTTACTTCTAAGTAAAACTGTTATATTATTAGTTTTCTTTATTCCACCTTTATTTATATAACCCAGGGCAGTGAATACACTTGTCTTCTATTTTCCTCACAACAAAAGTTTGTTAAGTGCAGTAAGGAAACAAAATGAAGTGTTCATGAAAATAATGGAAAAAGGCTAAAAGATAGAGAATATCAACAAAAATGGTAAGACATTCCTGTTCTAATTTTGCCACACCTAACAGCAAATACTTTGCAAACCATATTCTTCATCCCAATCTGTCAACTGCAATCCTTACTTTTTTTCTTTAATTAAAGAAAAACTACAGTCTTTATTCTGAAACATGACTGGAAAGATTTAACTTAGACAATAAACCTCAGATTAGAACAAAAAAGTTAAGAATACTGCCTTACCATTGTGATGTTAGCTCTTTTACACTTTTGGAAAACAGACAAGGATATAAGAGGTGAAGTCATGTGCAGACTAATGTAATACATCAACTACCTCTGTCCCTCCCACTCTTACGTTAACTTTTTGATTTTATGCTTAGGGAATCTCATAAAGAAAAGTGTAGTTCAAAACAGTATGTTTTCTTAGTAGTCAGGAAAGTAGTCAGTTGAAAAATAGGTTAGTTTTTCTCTAACTCCTGATAACTGCAAATGTTTAAAAAGCTAATAGTTTTGGAAAAAGCAACAGAAACATGTTTTGGAGAATAAGAGAGAAAACATGTAAAAGATGCCAAGTAACTAATGATCAGTTACTGTTAGGATTCCAAATCTATAAACAAATATATGAATAACATAAATATGTGGGCAGCTTAATCATACATATTTCAAAGCACTTTTTCAAAACTTACTAGAAGTATATACAAATTTGTTTTCATTTCTCCTAAACTATATTACTCAGAGGAGCATATAGTATTTGAAATATTAAACTAAATGTTAATCTAAGTTTAATACTGAGTGCAGCAGTGTTGCTGCATAATTTTATTAACATTTCCATGAAAATAATAGCTGCAACTAAATATCCAAGTGCATACGTTTGTCAACATGTCTTGCTAGTTAGCATTATAAGAGCACATAAATCATAGTAATTCTATGTAGCATTTATAGAAGACGAAACAATCTTTTTTGCTGAAAATTTCAGTAAAGCTCTATTTTTTTAAAAAACAGCTTTCACTTCATCAGGAAACTATTGGGAATGGACTCAGTGTTGCTACCCGTAATTATTGGTCTTACATATCTGGTGTTGCAATTTTACATTATCTTCAATCTCTTTCTATAATTAAAAAGATCATGTTAATCTTCTCGAAATGAGATTAAGAAATATGGTGATTTCATTATTGTTTTTGAAAAGTAACTTTCCATCTTACTAGAAATGAGAAAGCTTATGATGAAGCTACTTTACATGAACTTGTTATCTTCCATAATATCTAAAATAAAAATAATCTTCCAAGTACCACACAGTTTTGATGGCAACAATAAAGATGTTTTCATCAACTGCATCAAGTCTACAGCCCTAGTTTAACTTGATAGCAATCTGCTGTCCATGTGCTAATTAAGCACAGATAGGTTGGGCCAGATAGTGCCATCTGCTGAGACCATAATATCTACCAAACACAAGCACAGGAGTGGCTGCAATGTTAAATTGCAGACTGATCAGACTGCATTCCATGACTATGATTTTTTATTTTATAGGTAAATAACCTAACAACCAAAAGACATGATGACATACAGCCAAAAATGTAACTGTGCTAATAAAATCAGGAAAGACTATGCATAAATGTGATTAAATAAATGACACATATAGAAATTAAAATACACTTATAAAGCACTAGCTCAGTCCTTTCATATATTGTTAAATTTAAACTATAGAGGCCATCTATTATTCCATGTTCTCAATTTTGATACAGTATATCATTTCAGTACAATTATATTTATATGATATACAGGTAGTGCTTGACTTACAACAGTTCATTTACTGACTGTTCAAAGTTACAACAGCCAGAGGTGGGCTTCACATACTGTAGCAACCGGTTTGCCATGCACCAGAAATGTGAGCGTGTGTGTCCGAATATGTGTGTGGCACCACAAAACACAGCAATTCACGTGCATGAGCCATCCACATATGCATGCAACGTCAAACACAGCAATTTGCTCACATGCGCCGTCCACGCATGCATGCAGCATCAAAAACACAACAATATAGGACGGGATTGTGCCTGGGCAGGTGGGTGGGTCCACCTGCAGGTCACCACTACTGGTTTGCCCGAACCAGTCCGAACCGGCTGAATACCATCTCTGACAACAGCACTGAAAAATGTGATTTATGAACATTTTTCACAGTTATGACCTTTGCAGCATCCCCATGATCAAAATTCCGATGCTGGGCAACTGGTACATATTATGACTGCTGCTGTGTCCCAAGATCATGTGATTCCCTTTTGTGGCCTTCTGACAAGCAAAGTCAATGGGGAAGCCAAATTCACTTAACAACCTGGTTACTAATTTACCAATTGCAGTGATTCACTTAAGAACTATGGCAAGAAAGGTCTAAAATGGAGCAAAACTCCCTTAACAAATGTAACATTTAACAACAAGTTTTGGCTCAATTGTGGTTGTAAGTCAAGGACTAGCTATACTTAAGATTCTGTATATTTTGTTATTAGATAAATTAGAATATTTAGAGATAAGAAAAAAAGGTGAATATTCTATCAATATTACTTACAGTTTCAGATATTAATGTTACAAACATGATGACTATTTGACTTTTTTCAAAGTCAAATATATTTAGAATAGAAATGAAGCAAGAACATATATCAAAGTATTCGTTTTATAATAAAAAAGCTGGTCTTAAGTTAAATTGATAGATATTAAAATCTCCATTATGTTGTTATATGAAGTGTGTGTGTGTGGAAATGTGGATATATATTAATAACTAACTGTACCCGGCCACGTGTTGCTGTGGCTCAGTCTGCTCCTTCCCCTGGCCTAAAAGAGCGAGGCTGAAGTCCCAAACTCTCCACGAACATTTCCTTTTCTGGCTACTGGGGTTGGCAATGTTTATAGGCCACTCCCCCCCCCCATGAAAGCATATCCAGGGGGTGGGGAGGGCGACGCACTGAACTCAGCATCCCCGTCCCTTCCATGGGGGGAGAGAGTCGCTCCGAAGGTGATTCCTTTGAAAATTCATGAATTTTCTGGAGTGAAGTTGGTTATGGTGGCTTGCTACATGGATCATAAATGGATCGTAAATCAGAAACATTGAAATGGAATTGTAAAATATTTAGTATAGTGTGTGTTGCTTTTACGTCCAACAGAAGGTGCTGTTTTTCCAAAAGCATGTTTTTACCTGTCACAGGTGTGACATCTATATAATATAGGTATATAAAAACACGTGCATAGTCTAATGCAATGTTGTGTCAAAGTTTCAAAGCAATTGGTCAAGAACTTTCAGAGATTTAAGATTTTGAACAAACGAACATTTACATTTTTATTTATATAGATAAAGGAATAAATGAAAACAATTTTAGCAAATTTGAATCCCTCCCTTTATTAAAAGTCTCACACATCTATGAGTTTAAACATTCTTCATTTTAATAATAATATGCACAAATTTAACATTAACTTTTGGAACGTGGCTTAATTCAGTCTGATTTAAGACAGCTTAAAAATGGACAGCTTGGAAAAATGTTTATGCTTGATCTTAGCCTTTTCCTCTTTTAATAACAAATATTTGATTAATTATGAAGATCTTTACCTTTCCATTTTTTATTTTGTTTGGAAATGTATTACGTTTGAATCAAGTTCTTAGTTTTGAAATCCCCAATGTTTAGTATATATAAAAATTTTCAGCAAGTAGTGCCTGATTTGTCTCCTTAAAGAAAAAAATATTGTTCTCTGGCTGGTATTAGAAAGAAAAGAAAGGTTTTATTTCTTGTTCAATGAAGGACTGTATAATAGGAAAAGGAAAAGATTGGATACATGAAGTCTCAACTGTTAGTGAATCCTCATTCTGAAATAATCATACATGCACTATTTACATTTAAGCTAAGTGTCATATGTTACAATTAATATGTATTAACACATATTACACATATTCAAAAACACTACTCTGTTTTTGAAAGGCTATTTATCCCCTAAATGCTATTCTGGCTGGGATAAGTTCTCTAATTCTTTTTATCAGGGGCCAAAAAAAAAAGTGTTTCTCCCATTTACAATGTGGATTATGCAAGATTCAGTTGAATTAAGGTGAATAATTAATTAAACTAAATATCTCTTGAAGACATATATTTTAGAAAGAGATTCTTCCTAAGGCCTATATTGTAATTTATTAGAAATTTACTCTTGCAAAGAATCACAGTGTCAGCCTTAACCAGTTAATTGCCTCTTGCAGTGCAATCTTGACATTATCTGGACTGGATTGACAACATTCAGAACTTGTAATACCACTATAAAATATTGATTTATTGCTTAAAAAACCAAAACCCACTTTTTATTCAACCAAGGAAGTTGAATGACGTAATTAGTTATTTAAAATACTATCCTATATGTATTTACTCAGAAATCTTAAATTTACAAGGATTTTCTGCTAAGAAAATGACTTCTTAGTCTTAATCTACAAATGCTGTATGTAAATTAATTTATGGAGATATTTTTCTGCAGTTTTTAAAGCACCATACACACAGTGTAAGAAGAGAGAGGAGAGGTTTTTGTAGATGACTTGGCTCAAGAAGAAAGATTCAATATTCCTCCTTCAACCCTCAGTAGGTATGAAATATTTACCTAATCAGGACTGCCTCTACCCCAACTTCTACAACAACCTCAGTTAAAAGAGAAATTGCATGTTCTATATTTTATGCATTTTGCAATTTACACTGCATGTCAATTCTGAAAATCCCATCCAAGATTAACTTTAGATTGTTATTACCTTATTCCCAAATAGATTTAAAACAGGAAATTCTCTGATAAACTGTACACTGAATTTAAATATCAGTACAAACATTGGTTGCCATACTGTATGTAGTAAAGGAGTAGCTAGTTTCTGAGGAATTTCAACATATAACTTGTTTGTTTTCAGATCTAATTAAAAAGGCATTTTAGTTTTATAATATAATAATTGTATTGCCAAGCTATTAGAGTATGCTGATGCTATAGCAATTCTTCACGCTCAGCACAGAAAGAATTGTGGGCTTTCTCTTACTAGAATGAATGAATGGAAATGGGCAACCACATTGACAGAAAGTTGACAACTTAGTATGTTGATGGATAGGAAGTAAAAAAGGGGAATGGCTATAATATTGTGCATTGTTCGAAATAGTTTTTGTTGTTTTCTCAGATTAACCCTGTCTTCATCCCCTTTTACACAGTGGGTTACTTTTATTGTTATTTTTTGCTGAAGAGTATCAGAATGGCTTGAAGGATGGGACACATCACTGTTATTAATATAGTTTGGAAAGTCCCTTCCATCTCTGTTCTGACTGATTGATTGATTGATTGAATAAGTCCCTCTGTCTCTCTTACTGCAACGCTGCACAGAAAACTGCTTGAATGGAAATACTGAGTAGAGTTAGAATTAAGAGCTTCTTTATATAAAGTGTCTACTAAATCTACATATGCTGAGGGGGAGGGAAGAATCCATGTCCTGGCAGAGACCGACAGACCAACCGACCAATAGTGAGTGATCCTGGGAGCTGTTATGCCATAATATCTGGAATGTCATATCTTTGCCCCTGAAATTTGATGGGGATTCAAATATTAATGCTCAATTTGGTAGGTATGTCTGAATGGATGTACTTTCTATATATGTAAATAAACTTTACATCACATGCATTCAAATTTCCAGTGAACTGCTTTTATATCTAGTTATATAAATATAAATATTTATTTATACAATTTTTACTAAGATGAAGTAGAATGAACATGTGAAACAATGTTTGTTGTCTGTTTTGATTATTGTAAAGGAATTTGGAGATGACCCAGAGGAAAGTATGAACCAACCACTAAGGGGGGATTTGCAGAAAATATTACATAGTGCAGAGACTGAAACAAGAGTAAGTAAGAAACTCGAAATCATTCTACCTTGATTTTGTTGACAGGCTTTTAACATTTTGATATTATAACCTACAACAATAAAGTAGCGTTTCTGGAATCTCTGCAGTGTTTGTTTTTGACTTAATCTACCTTGAAGAGCTGGCAATTATGTGTCACTTTTCAGCATAACATTTTAGAGTGTCACAGGTTACACACCATTCAGTCACCAAAAATGATAGACCATGAAAGAGAAACAGCAGCATGAAACAATGAACCTGTCTAAGGCTTAACATAACATTATTAGAGTAACCATTCAATATGAAGAAATTCCTGGGCATATTTTAAAGTACTATAAAAACTTTGAAAGTGACTAACAATAACAAATTAGGCTTATGGAAGGTTTTCCAAGAAAGATATGCTAGTTAAAATGCAGCAGTCAAGAAAGCTCCTTCCAGTTACCACCTGTTAATCTCAGATGTGAAGATTATCCACTATTTCAGATTAGCAACAGCAACAAAAATCTGAAGCCATATAAATGGGAAAATACAGCAACAAAGCATTTAATAAGGTTTTAATCAAAGAGTAATATAATACAAACCCCAAATCTTCTGATTTTTTTTTCTTTTTTACCAATTGTTTCTTCTAGAAAGCATGTTGGTAACAATGAAAATGCAACTTTTCTTTTTTCATCTAATGTTCTTAACGTATGGGTTTGGGCACATTCAACTTTGCCTTTCAAACTGAGGACTTTTATGACTGGGAAGTTCTTTGAATTGGTAATAAGGTTTGGGTATGTGGTTATTTGACCAATCATTACTTATAGTTTTTCCAAATAACATGTTTGTCTGAAATATCCAGCTTCATTATGGTATCCAATTTTAAATATAAGTAAATTATTTTTAATTAGACTTATATGGAATGCCTATGCATAGGAATAGATGGATGGATGGATATACTCTACCCGTCCTATACAGTCTGACAAGAGAGGCATGTTGTGTGTACCATCGGCCAAAGAGTGTCAGCTGGTGGATCCTTAAGCATGATATTCATCTGCCATGATATTCATCCTCTGGAATATCACCCCTTCTGAGATTAGGCTGACCCCTACTGTGCTGACCTTTCATTTATTTTAGAATTGTATGCATGTTTTACTTATTTTAAAATTGTGCACTCTTTTTTTTTCCAGGGGACTTTTGCAGTTTATTATTACTTGGAACAAATCCTTTATAAATAAATGTATAAATCTGAGAGGGAATGAAGCACTTCTTTTTTATTATTTGTTTATAAAGTTTAGAAACTTTAGAAAAGTTTCTAGTTTTATCTTTATATTTACTATAAGCAGGGGTGGTATTCACTTACCTTCACTACCGGTTTGCAAATGTGAGCACGCGCTTGCGCTCGCTCACACATGCCTCCTCCACACATTCGCAGAGGGTTAAAAACGGGACGTGATGACGTCTGAGCGGATGGGCAGAGCCTCCTGCAGCTGGCGCTACCGGATCGCACGATCCAGATAGAACCAGCTGAATTTCACCACTGACTATAGGTCAACCAGTCCAGTTTTGCAACCATTTCTTTTCTGAAAAAAGCTTCCTGAGGAGACACCCATAGAGGCATCATCGTAGAAAGCAAGCAAAGCATTTCTGAAGGACCCATTCTAGATGAGAAGCTTATTTAAGTCTAATTATCTTTGACTCATTTGTAAACCTTTTTAGAAAAAAATGTTTGTTATAAGAATATAAATGACTGTAATGAATCATAGTAGAACTTGAGCCTTTGACCACATATTGGAAACTTTGTCAGTTGCCTATAAAATAAAGATATTAATTCCAATTATTTATAAATTAAGTTCCAATTATTTATAAATATCTTTCTATAGATTTTTAAAAACAAATCTAGTTTTATTATATCAACTCTCCTGTGAAATGAAGCAGGTCTACAAATGTTTTCATTATGCCATTGGTATCGCAATTCCCCAGACTCACAACTATTATTGTTATTTTGTCCTTAAAGTTATTGCTTGGATTTGCTCATTCTCTAAAATTATATCAATTTATTATTGTAGTGTAATCATGGTCTAGATATCGTAAAGTCAAGTCTTTAGGTAAGAATATCTTTGTATCAGCTTATATGAATGTAAATAATGAATGCATGGCCTGCCTTTGAAAATATTTGAAAGTTCTTGTTGATGCATCTGCAGTTCTATTAAATGAAACAGGGCAACTTGATTATATTAACTGCTTTCCAGTTCATTTACATGTCTATATCAAAATAATGATTAGAATCTTGAAAGGAGGGGCAGTTCAACAAGCAGATGTTGTTGATCTACATTTTTTAGTGTTCTTCATTAGAGATCTTGCTGGTTGAGAGTTGCATCAATATCTTGGAGTTTAGCAATAGGTGGAGGATCACAGGTTCCTCAATCTTACTTTAAAATCTGGAATAATTTTGATTTAGTCTTGATATTGACTTTTCCTGACCATACTGAGTCAACCTTTTGGAATTTCTTTAAAGTCCTAATTAATGTGCCATTTCCAATAAAGTTAGGTAAAGAACTCCTATGGAGAGGGACATCTCAATTGTAGTTCTTTCTTTTTCTCAATTGTATCAATCTTCTTTCTAAAAAGAAAAACCACTTAAATACCATGTTCCCCCCCCGCCCCCATTCTAAAGTGTACAGCTGGTCAGAAAGATCCCCATAAGTTTCCACTAGAGGTTATCCACAAACTCATTCAATACTATTTTGATGTCAAGCACAGGTCTGACTAAAAGAGACCCCAGGGCTCTAACACCTCAGTATAACCATATTCTCAACGATTTTCTCTAAAAATGGAGACAGGACAGAAATTGTCCAATATGGACAATCTCTTGAAGGCTTCTTTATAAGGGGCCAAACTACTGCCTCCTTAAGCATTGGCAGGACTGCCTTATCTCAAGGCTGATTTCATAATTGTATGTCATCCCTCAGGAAACCTACCTAATTAGTTGATAAGCCAAGAAACTTATATACTTTCTCAAGATGAATAGGATTGAATTCCCAGGTAGCCAAGCAAGAACAGGTCTCAGTCAACTCCATGGACCTGCCTCATGATCAAACTCAAATTTTGAGTGAATTCAAATTATCTGACAGATGCCTAGGATATAATCCTCACAGTGGTCCTACAAGTGAATCTCTACTTTTGCCTTATCGAGGAGGAACCAAGTTGCTCAAAATAAAGTAGTTTGGATGGCTGTCTGTGGATGCAAAAAGAATGAAAATATACTGATGTTTTCAGTGCTGCTCTTACTGCCATAAAGTATGCCTTTAAATAGTTTGGCTCGTGCTTAATTAGATTCACTCTTTGTTGGTTCTCCAGAACCACTCTAAGTGTCTCTTCTCCATTTTATCTCCCTCATCTCTTTTGTAAAACAAGGAAAGCCCTGAGAGCAGAGAAAAACCACAAAGACGTGATCCAAAACCTCTGCTGTCTTATCATTGGAAGCAGTAACTGAAGTTTTAGTTGCACAATGCACGAGGCCTTCAGGAACAAGCTCAAGCTCCTGCTGAAACTCAGTTGAGTCCTGCAGGTGGCTGGGCTCACCTCGAACAGGGAAGGGTTCATCAAGTAGTTTGCTTATATCTTTTGGAGAATTAGGAAATATTTTTCTTTTACTCTTCGAATAAAAAATGTGCAACGTCTAAAAATAATTACAAATATTGTTTTCAAAGTGACATTCCTTAAGTATGAAAGAGACAATGCCTCCTTTAAGGGTCTTTTCCCACCATGAAGTTAAAATGTGATCCACTATCTTTGAGTTGGCAAAAACTATCAACATGGAATTTGTTACCAACAGCTCCAAATCCTTGTCCTGTTTTTGTTGTCTCTCTCCTGATTTGCTGCTGAATGGTGCCATTCTGATCGTTCATATACAGTACATGATATGCAAATTTACTCGACTGTTGCAGTCCTCCTTCTTCAGCATATTACCAGACATCTGCCAATCATGACATTGTAGCAGGAATGAGGTTAGTCTAATTGCATAGAGTTCCATCCATCAGCTCTAGATTTCTTGTGCGTTTGCTTCAGTGCCTCAACTTGTCACAATTGAAATTAAATAAAGCATTTTTATAAAACCATTGTTTGGATTCACAAATGGATTTGAATCACAAGCAGCAGGTTTATTTAAGAACCTTTTTCATTTTCCTTATTTTGTGTGTGTGGTTGTATATGTGTGTGTGTGAAAGAGAGAGGGAGAGGGGAAAGAGAGAGAGAGAAATTCCATCATTCACCTGTTATGCCATTTCTGCCTCATCTTACACCACTTACAATAATGCTTGTATTGTTTAGTCTAGTATTATTGTGCAATTCTTATGAACCATCACTTTCTACCATTCTATAAAATGGAGTGATGGAATGTAAGTTTGACTCAGAGACGGGGGATGCTAACTTAGGAAAATAGATTGCAAGACTCTTAGCAACTCCTGTTGTTAGCCATACAAAACAAGATGAGAAACAAACACTGCAAAGTGTTACTTGTATTAAGATTGGCTATAATAACAGAATCTTACAAGTCTGACTGTGCTTCCTGTGCTTTTATATATCGTGTGAATTAGGATGTTGTCTGCCTAATCTTGCCTACCTTGAAAGGCTGGCAAATGATGATATCCACATGTGATATTGTGCTATACAGGTAGTCTTCAACTTACAACAGTTCATTTAGTGACCATTCAAGGATACAACGGCAATGAAAAAAATGACTTATGACTGTTTTTCACAGTTACAACCTTGGCGGCATCCCCATGGTCACATTATCAAAATTCAGATGCTTGGCAACTGGTTCATACTTATGACCATTGCTTTGTTCCAGGGTTATGCAATCCCCTTTTGAGACCTTCTAACCAGCAAACTCAATGGGGAAGCCAGATTCACTTAACAACCGGTAACTAACTTATCAACTGCAGTGATTACTTAACAACTGTGGCAAGAAAGACTGTAACATGGGGGTAAAACTCACTTAACAAACATCTCATCAACAGAAATGTTGGGCTCAATTGTCGTAAGTTGAGGACTACCTGTATAGAAAGACATCTCCTTATTGCAAGAAACCATCCACAAATAGTCAGCACAGGACCACTGCTTTGCAGATCTAAAGGAATCAGAGAGGAGGAAGCATCCACACATCAGCCTAAACTAGCAAGACACACCCACTCTGGTCACCTAACTTCATGCCTGCATAAGGTAACAAATTTTGCTTACTAGCAGATATTATTGAATGCTGCTTTTAGAGGAAAAACACTATTTAAAACCAATGCAACTAAAAATGACTTAAGCTTTTCTCACTGATAGGGTGGAGTTGAGATGAAGGCCGTGACTCAAACATGCCCTGGGAAAAAAGTATTGCAAGAGCCCGACGAGCTATAATTAGGACATAATCTAAAATGGTTGTAACTACTTGTATTAAAAGTGCTATTAAAATACATCTCAATTAGAACCATTTAATAAAATGGTGTTCTTGGTCAAACAAAATAAGCACTGCAATACAAAATAATATGATTTTAATGCAGGCTATCACATTAGTATGTGACATGATATGTAACAAAGCAGTACCACACCTATTGTACATCCTGTGGATAAATGAAACTCAGTAGAATGGGGATTTTGCAGTATCCTTCCACTGGAGTGGGGTGGGAATGGAGATTTTGCAGTATCCTTCCCCTGCCACACCCACCAAGCCACACCATGCCCACAAAGCCACGCCCACAGAACTGGTAGTAAAAAAAATTAAATTCCACCACTGGTTTACATGTATAGTAAAGTAGATAATATAAACAATAGTTTAGAAGAATTAACCATGTTATTAAAAGCTAGAAAACTTTACTGCTAAATCATTCTGAATCATTTCTAGAATCTTAATTGTGAGTCCATCCGAGTAATGCTTGAGTTTTAAAAGCATTATAAGAACTCTTGATACCTCTCAGCACAAGAAGCAATTCTTTCTGGCAATCTTGGTTACCTTTGGAAAAACAGTCTGCTACCCAACCAGCTTCTTTGCTCACTCGCAAATGACAAGATGTGAATTGTAATTAATGCTCAATGTCATCTCCAAATGTGGGAGTTTGAGAGTGCCCTTGCAGACATGTGATCAAAATTCAGACGCTTGGCAGCATGTTTGCACAGGGTGCTGCAAATCACTTAACTCATCCACAAAGGTGATTTCCTTGTGAAACGTGGGGATGATGGCTTCATGTGGCCAGCAGTTGTCTAGTTGGCTAGGGTGGGCATGCTTCAACAGCAGCAGGAGCAAGAAGTCAGTGAAGATCAGCTGAAGTGCCAAAAATTTTAGAGAGCAGGGTGTCAAAGGTGGCTGGGACTAGGCTGGGATGGTTGAGGTTTTCCAGGGTGGCTATGGCATTGCACCACATGATTTGGGCAGCTGGGGCTTCTCAGGTCACTGTACTTTTGCACCATGCTGCTGGGGCATCCAGGGACACTTTGGCTTTGCACTGTGCTGCTGGGGTGGCTGGGGTTTTCTGGGCACTGTGGCTTTCTGCTGTACTGCTGGGATGGCTGAAGTTTCCAAGGGTGCCTGCAATTTTGCGCTGCACTGTGGTTCAAGGGTTTCTTGCAGTCCCAGATCTGTGGCGCATCAACAGGCATCTGATCTGCAGCGTGACAAGCAGCTCCAGAGCTACTCAGTTCTGAGGCGACTTACTGCCCTGCAAAGCAGGGTGCAGGGCAACCAAAAGGGTAGAGATGGGGGAGTAGATAGGTGAGGGAGAGTTTAAGATGAGGAACCTCACAAAGACTTGAGTCTTGAGGGACCAAGCCCGGAATTGGGGTGGGGTAGGTCTTCAGCTAATGATTGATGGAATTTGATTAACAACGGCAATGGGGATTGCTGTGAGCGATGTGATCATGTGACATCACACTTTATAACTGCATTATTTAGTAATGGTAATTCTGGTCCCAATTGTGGTTATAAGTCAAGGACTACCTGTAAGTATATCATCATTAAATATACTACCTTCAGCTTTACCTATTTTTATATTACTGAAATGCACAAATGATCTCCACAGAATTTCTAGAAAATTGATACAAAGACCTGATGAAAGTTCAGTATACATAAAAAGAAAGCTGGATAGTAGACCGTAATAAAGTATAGCCAGAAGGACATTGCACCAAATAAATGCACTGCCACAAAGGACTTGAATTTTCTAGTAAGCCTGACTTAGGCTGTTGAATTCAGAAGATGATTATAATTTATTATGTACTGCTTATATTTTAAAATTCAGTTTTGAGATTCTTGGAAATATACATGGATGAGATTGGAACAGTATAGAAATTATGTTAATAACTAAACACATAAAATAAGTCCTGCTAGATTCAATATTTAGCTAGCTCTGGATTGAAATATGAGAAGTACATTATTTATTTATTAATTCAATTTCTATACTGCCCTTCTCCAACAGGACTCAGGGCGGTGAACAGCCAAAGTAAAAAGAACCCATACAAAAGTTAAAAACCCAATTAA
>JANHZT010006672.1:79138-93275 GCA_032468215.1 Stegonotus admiraltiensis | reverse complement strand
TCAGAGGCTTTTTTTTACTTTTAAAAGCATTTTTTGGCCGAAGAGGTTGTAGAAAAATGCTTTTAAAAGTTAAAAAAAAGCCTCTGATGATTGTGCAGCTCAGTTGGGCATGGGGGGGGGGGCAGGGATTTTTGCTACCAGTTCTCCGAACCACCTGCCTCCATCACTACCGGATCAGGTGATTCGGTCCGAACCGGGAGCATTTCACCCCTGGGCAGGCATCACTGCCTGAACCACTGCATTCTAGATGAGCTGTAGTTTCTGAATGGTTTTCATCGGCAGCCCCATGTTGTGTACATTGCAGTAATCCATTTCTAAGGTGAGGTCTGAGCCAGGGACCTAAATATTTGGAGCTGCACAGTCATTTCAGGATTAAACTTGAGTCAGATGTTAAACAGAAGAAGTGAGAGCACTGGGCCCTGCCCAACACCCAAAAGATGACAGGATGTAGATTTGATTTCCCCCCTCTGTTAACACTGACTGAAGCTAGCTACAAGTAGAAAGTAGAACCAAAAAGTAAAAAGGTAGAACCACAGAACAGTGCCCTCTACTGCCAAATCTTGCAGCCAGTCTAGGAGGATAATGTGATGAATGGTATCTAAATCCACTGAGAGATTTAGAAATACAACGATGGTCAGAGTGCATCAGCAACAAAAGTGACTAATGCTCTCTTCATACTGTGATTTGGCTATGAAATCTGATTAAATGACTAGATGATCTGTAGAATCCTCTGCAGCTGAAGCCTAATCATCTCTCAAAAAATGTCCTTAAAAGGTGGATAGTAATCGTTCAGAATCAATGGGTCCAGCTATGAACAAAGAACATAGAATAATAGCATCTGAAGTAACCTCCAATCCCCTGTTTGTGCAGGACACCCTATACCATTTCAGACAAATGGCTGTCTGGTCTCTTTTTGAAAGCCTCCAGTGATGGAGCACCCACAACTTTTGAAGCAAACTGTTCCACTGGTTGATTGTTCTCCCCATTAGGAAATTTCTCCTTAGTTCTAGGTTGCATCTCTCCTTGATTACTTTCCATCCATTGCTTCTTGTCCTGCCTTCAGGTGCTTTGGTAAAAAAAAAAAGCCACAAACACACACATATGGCTTCTTGAGGAAGGAGCATACCACAATACAATAAAACAAACTTGCTATGAAAAAAAAATCCTTTCTAGATTCCATCCTTTGCCACATGGTGGCATCGCCTGCCTTTATAAAACCAGGCTGTACATCTGCTGCCTTAACCAGATGTTTGTTATTGTCTTCCATTGTAGGGCTGTCACAATGTATTAAATGCTACAATTCATTGGGGTTGGGGGGGGGGGGAAATTGCACTTTCTAAAAGTCCTGAGGCTGCTGAATGCTGTGTGAAATAGTAATTAGAACGTATTGTCTGTCACATTGCATGTGATAAGTGACACAGCTTTCCAAGTCCCAGACAATTTTAAGAATATCTCTTGAATTTTTAAAGGCACTCTCACATAGCTCTAAAAAGAAGAAAGTATCTTCCTTGATTGTATCTTTTAAATGACATCTATTCCCCCCTGCTAAATCTTGCTATCATGTGATGACATATTACTACAATACTGCCATGGGATTTTCACTAAAAGGTGTGTGCATTTTTAAAATTGTCTGGGCCAGGGAGATTTAATTGCGCCTTTGTAGTTATCCAATGAGTTCTTGATTTTGCTGACTGATTTATGTAAAAAAAAAAAAATTATATCCAAGATTACCCCTGGAAATGTACCAACCTTGTAAAATAAGCTTTTTCACTTATTCAATCAATTAACATTATATACTGTCTCCCCAGAGTTAATGATTTGGTATTGTATTTCACTTACTTTCAAAATTAACGGTACTTTGCCAGACAGCTGTCAGTGCTGACACAATATACAGTAAAAGCGTTCAGAAAAGACACCCCTATAAAAACAATGCCAGCATTCATGTGAAAAAGGANNNNAAGGAGCAAAAAAAAAAAGTGTGGGTAGATGCTGAGCAAGCTTCTTACACAAGCTGTTTAGAGGCTTACTGGGATTTTGCTAAAACAGCCTGCTCTTCCAGAAAAGGTGCTCCCTGAACAATGGCTATCTGATAAGACAAATTATACCGTAAATGGTTTTATAAGAGTCAAATGAGTAGTCTGAAACTAAATAACTCATGCTCAGCTGTACTAACCATAGTGAAAGCATGCTTTTGACCTGAAATCAGCCTTGCGCAAAGGCAGCACTAAAGTAGAAACAGAAACTCCAGGCACAGTATATCTGGCATTAATGAATATTTATGAAGCACAATTAGCCAAACAAGAGTAAAAACAGCTTTAATAAATACTAAAAAACAACAACACAGCATCGTTTAACACCACACCCAATTTATACAAGTTAGACTCAAGAATTAAGAGTACTTTAAAAGTCATTGTATTAACGATTTTGCTAAAAAACCGGTTATATTAAAACATGCACACGCAGCATTTGTATATAATG
This sequence comes from Stegonotus admiraltiensis, assembly GCA_032468215.1. NCBI lineage: Eukaryota > Metazoa > Chordata > Lepidosauria > Squamata > Colubridae > Stegonotus > Stegonotus admiraltiensis. The sequence continues at coordinate 90,797 of JANHZT010006672.1, read as the reverse complement.
TTTGCTCAGGATGCACATTAAGATGAAAATAAACCACACTTTATTGTACTATTGTCTTTCTATCCTGAAAACAAAATAACTCCCATGTTCACTGATACCCAGAAGAGAGAGATATCATAACCTTGTAAATACATTCTTTTATTTATTTATGCTGCTTATGCAAATGAATGTTTGTGGCTCTATATAGAGATGTAATAGCCTCTTTACTAATTTGGGAAAGGTATATAGCTAAGTAACACAGTCCCAAAGATGCTTTTTCAAAGGACAACTGGACTTATTCATAACATAAAATAATAAAATTAGGTGACTGTAAGATGAAGAGATGAAGATTTACCTCTTCTGGGTTGTGAAATTTGTAGGCTCTCATTAAGTTGGCTGTTATCAAATGTATATACTGTACTTCACATCCTCTCAGGATTCCAAACGAGAAAGCTTTGATGTTGTATTGTCCATCTTAGTTTTATTAAAACTTACCTACAACCTGTCTTCTGCCAAAATGCCGTAAGAAGATTTATGTAAACCCCAAATCTTTCCTGTATATTTGCACTGCTCCGACTGACAAAGAGCAGGGAGAAAGCATCTTTCTTCAGCAAAGCCTTTCCCCATGAGCAAAATAGTTCTATGAAATTTACCTAGTTGTCTTTAATTACTTCCTGTTCAATTCAGTCAATAAAACATCCTTTAACTATCCAATAATTATTTTCTATTCCTCTTGACTTCAGTGAAAATTATTGGTTCGCTCTTATTGTTTTTCTTTTCCTCACAACTAATATAAATGAACATAATATAAATTTGTATCATTATGTTGTGCCTTGTTCCACTCGTTTCCAAGTACCAAGGTAAGATAGAAATGAAAGACAGCCACTTCATGCATTGCATTCAATGAGTGAGTATGTATGTATGTATATATGTATGTATTTATCTATCATTCATTCATTCATTCATTCATTCATTCATTCATTCATTCATTCATTCTATTTGTATGGCTGCCTATTTCACCAAGTGTCTGTGGACAGTAAACAAAATTTTTAAAAATAAAAACAATTATAAAAATACAAATATTAACATACATAGCAGCCAAGAATAAATCACCCACCATAATTGCTAAATTAGCAAGAAACAGGTCCTTGCACCCACTCAAAAAGATAAAGAGGAAAAAACAACCATTAGAAATAATTACCGTAGCTGAATGCATTTTGTAATGTAGGATTGGCCATTATAGTATTTTTCACAAGGATGAAAAATTATGAATAATGTAGTGATTGGAGAGAGGAAGGATGGCTCTGTCTAGATCACCCAGTGAAACTGATAGACATGCACTGAGGGCATACAAAAGGAATGCTTTTAAACTATAAGTAAATATAAAATTTATAATCACAAGATAATGGCAATCACTATCATGGCATATAACAAAATAGCATAATACATACTGGCCATGGGAAAAGAATGCTGACCACAGCAAATTTTTAGATTACTCAATAGAGTCATTCTTATAGATTTTGAAGTATTTCAAAAAGCAACACTGACAAAATTGCCATACTAAGTGACATACACAAATATGCCTACCCAAGAACTGTTGTAATGAAACCTGTATTTTATTATGACAAAATTTCTTCCTAATTCTACAACCTCTTGGTTAACAGACCTCAGCTGAGCAAACGTCACATACAATAAACAGGTCTTTGTTCAGACTTCATCCCCATTTAATAACATCCATTAAGATTTTGCTGCCAAAGAGGCTATTTACTTCAGTTATCTAATCACCTAAAAGACATAAATGGCCATACCCTTTCCCTCTCCCTGCACAATTTTACAATTCATTTACAATTCTTGAGGATATATGTTATTTATTAAATCAATATATTTACCTTCCCAATCCAATGTGTGAAGGAACAAAAAACAGGTCTTGAAGGCCTAAAGGCAGCTACAGTTGCAGCCATCCAAATCTTGGGGAGGATGCTATTCCAGAGGGCAAGCATAGTGAGCATGGCCAACCCTATCAGATCTTTTCACATTGTATTGGAAATAAAGATGACCACCTACTTATTCAACATTTGCCCTCCTAGCTAATTTAAGTCACCAGAACAAAATATCATTAACAGAGTTGGTTATTATTCTTTCAGGATATATTTAGCCCAATCCCACCCCTCACTTAAAATAAGCAATAGTAAGATCTTCATGAAAAAATTACAACTTGGCCTTGGTGATCTGCACAATTGCAAGCTAGATTTGAAAACTTAATTTCTGTGAAAGGTGGCTGGTAAGGTGATGACGTCACAGCTCCAGAGTTCTGCTGGCATTCCTGATCTTCAGTGGTTTTCAATGCTATCGATCATGCTATTGTACAGCAAAGGAGGTTACAAAGAGTTTTGGAGTGAGACCACCCAGCATTATTACCACCCAATTCCAAGGAAGCAGTTAATACTGTTTATTTATTTATTATTTATTTATTTTATTTAATTTCTATACCGCCCTTCTCCCGCAGGACTCAGGGCAGTGTACAGCCAACTAAAACACACAAATGACAAATATTAAAAACAACTAAAATATTAAATAGTTTGGCAATAACTTAAAACCCCCAATTGTTGATTATGGACTAGATGAGAGAGAAGCTCATCCAAACAAGATGTAGATGCTATGGATAAATAAAAAACTGGTCTTGGGGACTGAAATTCAGCATGCTTTGGATGTTTGTTACACTCTCCCAAAAGAACAGATTTGGAAGTTCTTGATTTTCAATTGTCACTGAATCTACTGAAGATTAGATACTAAGGAGCATCTTTGCAAAAATTATATGTAGTACAGAAGCTGAATGGCTTCCAGAGTTTAACAATGTCACGCCTTTGCTGCAACCCATCTCAACTGCTGTAATGTGCTGAGACAGTATCCTTGAAAAGTGTATGGAAATTGCTTTGGATGCACTTTATATCACAGCTGTATTGAAATATATGTTAATAGATTGCTAATTTCTTACTTAAAGTGCTCATATTGACTTTTAATATCATAAACTGCTGTAACGATCTGCAGAAGGAGTCCTTCTGAAGCTATGCCATTGCCAGAGGCCCATCTTTCTGGCACAGATAAGTTTTCTCAGTTTAAAAAACTGTTAAGAGACGTTTCTTTCACTAGATTTTATTTGTGGGTATTAACCCGCATTTTTAATTTTCTATACAGGTATTCCTCAATTTATAACCACATTGAGCCCAAAATTTCTGTTGCTAAGCTAAACAGTTTTAAGTGAATTTTGCCCCCATTTTACAACCTTTTTTTTTGCCACAATTGTTAAGTGAATACTGCAATTGTTAATTTAGTAACCTGGTTGTTAAGTGAATCTGGCTTCTCCACTGACTTTGTTTGTCAGAAGATCACAAAAGGTCATCACATGACCCTGCGACATTGCAACTGTCATGAATCAGTTGCCAAGCATCTGGATTTTGATCATGCGATAAGGGGATGCTGCAACAGTCGTAATGTGAAAAACAGTTATGTCACTTTTTTCAATGCTGTTGTAACTTTGAACGTCACTAAAGTGTTGTCACTAAATGAACTGTTTTAAGTTGGGAACTGCATGTATTCAGCTTTTGCTTTTAAATTTTCTTGCCACCTTGAATGTTTGTCAGAGAAAAAGACTGCAATTATTATCCCACCTTTACATACATACATAGGTACATATTTATAAAGGCAAATATACTTGATATTCCTGCCTCCTCTTTCCCCTAAAACAACAATCTAGTCAAGTAGCTTAGGCTGAGAAAGAATAACTGGTCCCAAAATAACGTGGCCAGCCTAAGGGAGGTTGAGAACTCAGGGTATCCTGGTTTCCAGGCCAGAACCATCATCTCTACACCAAAATGGGTTTTGTGCAAAAGAATGAGTGCAGCTATTGAAGTCTGGTGTATATATCTCCACACTGAGCAACATAGTGAAAGTACGTGATTTGGCAGTAAGCTGGCTAAAGACATAATATACATCATTTACGTTCAGGTTCAGACAGCTGAATGAAAAGTATGAGATTCTACTAAGAGGTGGAGTAATAAACAAATAATTGTCCAGACAGTTGCATAATATCACTATTAAAAATAGGCAAGATTTGCGTAAACATTCAATGCAAAGGCTACGCTAAAGATTGCAAGCAAACATTTGCCATAATGAACTTTTAAATTTCCATGTTCCTAAAAATCTAACTGACCAACTTGCTCAGCATTCGCTATACACATACTGACACAGACACACAGGGACCTGGCATGCTGGGGTCCATGAGATTGCGAAGAATCAGACACTACTTAGTGACTGAACAACAACAACAACAACAACAACAACAACAAATACATACACACTCTTACACAGAGAGACAGAGGGAGAGAGAGAGAAAAACAAGATATGACATGTTGTCTATGACAATATTTGTGCCTGCAGCTTATTAAAAATGTATTACTGTAATGTGACATAAGAAGAGGTCACGGAGTATTCAGATGTTACTGAGGAAAAGTCACTATCACTAGCCGAATGCTTAGTTATTTCTGCATTTATTTGGCAGCAATTATTCTTATGCTCAAAGGCAAACTGCCATACCTTACCACCCTCCTGCCAGATGTGTCCCCAATGTATCCACTGTAGGTATATTTGACTGTCAAGGAGGTGAGTAGCATCCTTCAGACATTGGGATCAGCGTGGAAAATTAAATTGCTTATTTTCTATCATTCAAAGCCATTTTTAAAGCTGCTTTAAGGTTTTCCTTCCTTATTGCCTTTCTACAATGAGCCTGAATAAATTCCAGTGCTTTTTTCCAGATATATCCCAAACACAAGATTTGGTATTAAGATAGGGAACTAAGAAATGTCTTGTAGATTAGACCAAGTACAATATAGTGCCTAAAAATATCTGGTTTTGTTAATGAGATTATTTTGGAAGTTTTGTAGTTGACACCATATCAGTTAGCTTCAGTAAATGGAAGTATCTTTAAACACATTTATTGCAGGATATACCAGAATAACCTCTGAAATCATGATTGCTGCATAAAATGCAAAATGTCATTAAGATGCTATCCAAAACAGGTTCTTTAATCTGATTTCGGTTAATAATAGTAAAGAACAACAAACAGCTGAGAGAAGTCTAGTTTTGCTACACAAAAGTATATATTTGGGGAAAACCTGTCACAGAAGACAATACATGAAGTTTTGGCAACATATTCTCCTTTCTTTCTATACAGATTCTAGCATATATAGACACTCATCAAAGAGTTAGTGTGTATGCAAGAAGGATTATGACTGCTGTTTTTGTGATTTTGTTGGCTTCTATCTTATGATGATTTGGCATCAATTAGTTTTTAACGGTGACTGTAGGTGACACCATAAGAGTCAGCCCTACCATTAGACATGTTAGGCAACAGCTGCAGGTAACAGATGTTGCAGGGCAAAATTTCTCACCAATTCCTTCAATTCCCTAAAGCCACCATTTCTTTCTCTTTGGGGATGGAATTCTCATTCTCATTCTCATTCTCATTCTCATTCTCATTCTCTCTGTCTCTGTCTCTGTCTCTGTCTCTGTCTCTCTCTCTCTGTGTATAAAGATTTCAAAAATATTTAATCTTTTCCCCCCCTGCTGTGGAGTTCCTGATGATACAATTCATGTGCAGAAATAACTGTGACTAGATAGCATATGGTTAGAGCACTGTCACTGATGTGGGAGACCACGGTTCAAATACCGGCTGGTACCTACCTTACTAGTAGGGGTTCTTGGGCCAAGGCCCCCTAACACTTTACCTGCCTACAATAAAATATGAAAGTGGCATGAACTAGAAGAGTTATGCTGATTTGCATGTTGCCTGGATTAACAAGATCCACATCATATGTTCAGGAACCGGGACAACTCGATGATAAGTGGGCTACCGGAACAAACCATACATGAATGAGACAAGAGAACCACAAGGGAATAGCATCAGCCAACCACCAGCCAACAACCTGCCTCCCCACAACATGGAAAATCCTATCAGGCATTATAGACACCAAACTACAGGTTCATATTGGCCAGTACATGAGCTCAGCTCAGAAGGGCAAAACACCAGTTGCTCATAGATAAAGTAGTCATCTAAGACTCAAGGTCTGAACAGACCAATCTGAGTACCTCCTGGATTGACTACAGGAAAGCCTATAATGCCACACACATGGATCTCTGAATGCTTGTCCCTGTACAAAGTCAACAGGACACTAAGAACCAATCAAGTTGTATACAGAGAATGAACGAAACATTGACTCACACTGAGCAACCTGACACGGATCTAGAGTGAGGACATCAAAATGTCATTTGGACTAGAAAAGTGTAGCTGGGTGTTAGTCAAGAGAAGAAAAATAGTTAAGACTGATAGTTATACTAGTGGGTCGCATAGTAGACATTCAGACCAGTTACGAGTATCTTGGTATCCCCCAGTCACATGACAACCACAATGTATATGTATGCTAAGCACTGGGAAAAAAGGGTGGGACTCTGACCATCAAAGAATGGATTTTGAAATTGATTGAATTAGCAGAGATGGCAAAATTACCTGCTTTGATTAGAGACAATGGATTAGACAAGTTTATAAGAGACTGCAAGCAATTTGTGGAATTTTTATGTGTTAAATACAACAACAGATGGTTAGCAGAGGAATTTGAAGATTAGTTTTAGCTTTGCAGTAACATGTTGACTTTTTATATATAAAATATAAATATAAATATATACATATACATATACATACACACACACACACACACACACACACATATATATATATATATATGGCCCAAGGGGTAATCAATAAATAAAGATTGATTGTGTGTGTGTGTGTATTGTGTGTGCGCACATTTGTGTGTGAGAACAGATGTTGGGTTGATTCGATTATTAGATAAATATATTTATACATCAGGGCTTTTGTTTATGTACTATAGCTTTTTTGTTAAATACAGGTGGGAAAGCTTATAATTATTTGTAGACCCTTTATGTAAGGGGAGGGAAATATATTAAATTTTGATGTATCTTTCAGCATTCAGCCAGCATGGATTTTTTCTTATGTTTAATGTTAAATGTATTTTATATTTGGGGGAAGGGGGATTGTACACGTTTTTTTGTTGGATATTTGTTAGTCTGGATTTTTTTTTTTTGTATTTTGTCTTTGGTGGTAAAAGAATTAATAAACATGTTTTTTTTAAAAAACAAACAAACAGGCATTAAGTTCCAGATCCATAGAAGTATGAGTACAGCACTAGACAGGACCCAAAGTGCAGACTATGTGGAGATTCCTCAGAGACAGTGTACTGTAACACATAGTGGCAGGTTGTAAGATGCCGGCAGGAGCAGCCGTCACTGAATTGCACAACAGAGTAGGTGGTATTGTATACAGGAACACCTCTACAGAATATGGGCTAGGCCCTTCCAAGTTCAGATGGGAGATTCCACAGAAGGTTATAGAAAATAAGATTAAGATCCTATGGAATTTCCAGATCAAGACAGGCAGGCAGGTACTACCAATCAACCAGACATTGTGGTAGTAGACGAAGTCCAGAAGACAGTCATAGAGATAGATGTAGCAGTGCCAAGTGACAGCAACATAAGGGGATGGAACATGAGAAACTGGAGAAATATCAATGAAATGGCAAGTAAAGGCCAAAGGGATCCCAGTGGTGGTAGGAGCACTTGGGCCGTGACTCCTAAACTGGGAGAGTGGCTCCAACAGATCTTAGGAAAGACATCAGAGCTCTCTGTCCAGAAGAGTGCAGTGCTGGAACAGTTGAGATCCTGATACAAATGTGCTACCCTCACCATCAATAGGGAGGAAAAAAGGAAGAATCAACATACTCTATGGAAATAACATGAAAGTATGGATGAAAAGCACCATAAATACCTGTGCATCCTTCAGGCTGACATATCAAGCACGCTGAAGTCAAGAAGTTTAGTCGTAAATACATTAGATGAGTGAAACTCTTAAAGTCCAAACTCAGTGGCCGAAATACCACTGAGTAACAAGATTTGCACCTGGACAATTCCAGTTGTTATACATACAGCTGGAATAGTGGACTGAACTCAAGAAAATCTAGAAGTCTTGGATAGGAAGACCAGAAAAATAATGAATCATGCCCTTCATCCATTCAGTGACACTGAATGAACTGAAAAATGAACAAAGAGGCAGAGACTAATTCTAGCTGTACGTGACCAAGTCTTAAGAACAAATGCATATTAAAGCCAGAACTGACAAGAAAGCAACAGACAGCAAATGCAGCCTCTGCCAAAAAAAAAAAAAGCTGAAGAAACAGTGGACCACCTAGTTAGCTGTTACAAGAAGATCCCACAGTCTAAGTACAAACAAAGTCAGGATGAAGTAGCAGCAATAGTGCATCGGAATATCTGAAAGAAATATCATTTGTCTGCAAGCAAGAACTGGCGAGACCACAAAATAGATAAAGTAATAGAAAATGAAGAAACGAAAGTGTTCTGGGATTTTGGAATTCAAACAGATAAGCATCTGCCATGCAACACCAGACTTAACGATTGTTGATAAGAAAACTAAAAAAAGTCTGGATAGCAGCTGAGGAGAGCAGAAGTGAAGAAAAGAGAAAGAACTGGAGGAAAAATAACCAAGTAAAAAGACCTGCAAATAGAAATAGAATGACTGTGGCAAAAGAAAAGTTTCATGGTTACAGGTGCCTTGGGTGCAATTCCAAAACATCTGGGGCACCATTTGAACACAATCAGCATTGACAAAATCACCATCAGTCAAGTGCAAAATGCAGCTTACATCCTGCAATAATACCTTTAACACCATCAAATATAATATCTGGGAAAGACTTGATAGATAGACAAAGTGCCAAATCCACTCTACAGAACTGGCTGACTGAGCGCCCAATCATAATAATGTATTAAATGTATATGGATGTATTGCAAATTAAAACATTTAAAACAAGAATCAGAGGGGGACAAATAAAAACAATCCATGCAATCCAAACGCCTGGGTGAACAACTAGGTTGTCAGGATACCTTTCAAAATACCAGGTGGGTGGGGGGGTCATTTGAATCTGGAGGTGAACTACATTCCAGAAGGCAGACACCCTCTGGAATTACTTGAATTACCAGAAAATATGCTCGGTTGAATGAAATAGAACTCTACCCAAAACCAAAGCTTAAATCTTGGTAACCATGAATTCCTTTGCAGTCAATTGGTCTATGTAATCCAGCATCTCTGGTTTATAATAAGATGCTTCCATACGCCTTACAACAATTCGTAGTAGTTTGCCTCCTGCCAAGTATTCATTTATTTATTATGACCACACATAGTTACTGTCACCTTCCCATTGTAGTGGTACCGATTTACCTACTCGCATTTGCGTGCTTTCGGATTGCTAGGTGGGCAGGAGCTGGGGACAGGACGGGAGCTCACCCTGTTGCATGGCACTCAGGTCTCAAACTTGGGCTGCTGGCTTTCCAGCTGACAAGCCCAGTGTCTTAACACCTGAGCCACTCAGCCACCAGTGTTCCTCTTATGGTGAGAAGGTAATAGCACACCATGACATCATGCTGGCCACATGACCACGGAAATATCTTTGGACAACGCTGGCTCAATGGCCTTGAAACTGAGATGAGCACTGCCCCCTATAGTCAGCAATCACTAGCAGAATAAAATCTACAGAGACTCCTTTTACCCTTTTAAAAAAATACTACTATAGTGTCTATGGGCATTTAAAAACAAAAGGAACAACAAAATACAATACATAAAGTTAAAAACAAACACAATCAATCAACAATTAAAACTTCCCTCTCATGGTTTGTAAGTAATAACTCAGCAATCATGCCTAGGAACACAACCACTCCTTTAGGGCTTTGTGAAAAACCAACAGTGCTTTGGGGGGCACTCTGATCTCTGGGGAAATCATGTTTCAAACAGCAGGTACCATGACAGAAAAGACTTGCTTCCTAGATCCTGCAAGATGGCACTCCTTAATTGATAGGACCCAGAGCAGGTCTCTTCTGCTGTAACTGATGGGAAGAACAGAAGCAGTCAGGGAGAGGAATAGAATAGAGTAACAGAGTTAGAAGGGACCTTGGAGGTCTTCTAGTCCAACCCCCTGCTTAGGCAGGAAACCCTGTCGTTTCAGACAAATAGGTGTCCAATCTCTTCTTAAAAACTTGCAGTGTTGGAGTATTCACAACTTCTTGAGTTGTTATACTGATTAATGGGGAGGAGAAAGTGTAATTAGCAGAATCCAGGTACAGAAATGGAAAAGCAGGGGAGGGGGGATGGGGAGGAGAAGATGTAAGAAGATGTTTCCTTAGATCGCTGATGCTCCCAACAATGAGTTTGGCAGCAATCTAAGGAAACATCTTCCAGCTCTTCAAGATCAACTTTAAGCCAACAGCAAAAGTAGTGGCGGCGAGGGTGTGTGTGTGCAACAGGGGCATGTGTGTGTGTCCCTCTTCTGCAAGGACTTGGAGGCAGACACTGCTCCTCTGAGGAAAACATGCGGTGGTGAAGCCCTGGCTGTCACTTGGGAGAGGAGGGACAGACACACAGACATGCCCTGTTGCCCCCGCCGCGGCTTTTGCTGTTGGCTTCTCGGCACTCTTCAAGTCGATCTTGAAGAGTTGGAAGACGTTTCCTTAGATCACTGATGCTCCGAACAATGAGTTTGGCAGTGTGGAAGAAGACAAGCATGGCAGGGCTGCTCGGAAGGGAGTAAGCTGCTAGCTCCCTTCCCCACAGCCCTGCCATGCTTGCCTGCCTTCCACATGGCCTTCCGCTTGCTTGCCTTCGCAAGCTGAGGGCCGTGGTCTGGTTCAGGGGCGTGGCCAGCCAGCAATTGCTACTGGTACAGCGAACTAGCCCCAATCTCCGCTACTGGTCCTCCCAAACCGGTCCAAACTGGTAGCATTTCACCCCTGCTGGAAGGGTACTAGTAGCCAATAAAACTTGAAGAATAGAAATGCAATGTAAATACACTGAGGGACATTAACAGATGCTTGCGCTGCTAAATTTTGAATCAGCTGAAGCTTTCAGGCGCATTCTGGAATATTCCATGGCTCATATCTCGTTAAATGAAGTATATACAGTATCAATTGTGACATCATTGTACAGGTTCAACTAGGTTATAGAACCACTGTGGGCCATTTCCAATGCTATACATATACTTCCAAAATATGAATTGCTTCACATTTGTAGCACAATGTCATAAGGGTAAATTGGGAGAGGGGGAAGATTCAGATTTTTTTCAGCAACGGACCCCACAAATATAGTACAGTTGTCTACTACACTTTGAAGTGAAATAATGCACGCTTTCTAATGGCCACAGTGTATTTATGATTGTGAATTGGAGTTAGATGAAAATAAGATGCTGAATACTGCAAAGCAAAACAGAAGACTGGGTTTGCCAGTGACATGACACAATGGGGCCCATTGGGAGAGATGCTCAATGATTTATGCAGTGTCTGCAGCTGTTGATTTACATGAACAAACTTGTTATTAAATGGCAACTAGCCTGGCAATTCCATTTGTTTACTGTTTGTGAGATTTATAGTTCAGATTCTCTTTCTTTAACAACATAACTTAATAGTTTAAATGAAGAGTACAAACTTCTTTCCTTCCTTCCTTCCTTCCTTCCTTCCTTCCTTCCTTCCTTCCTTCCTTCCTTCCTCCCCT
>JANHZT010006672.1:54943-74009 GCA_032468215.1 Stegonotus admiraltiensis | reverse complement strand
GGCCGAAAGCCCTACTAAGCAGGTATATACAAAAGTATGAAGGCTATTGCTTAATGCATTGTAAGCCGCCCTGAGTCCCCGGAGAAGGGCGGCATATAAATTGAACCAATCAATCAATCAATCAATCCATCAATCAATCAATAGTGTAAGGGAGGGTCTCAGAGAAGTCCTGCCTTAACACTTGGCCACCACAGGTACCTCTGACACGAGTCCCATGTCATGCCCACCATGGCCACCCCCACCCATCACCCCCAGCAGTCCAAGGTCAAACACAACCCTAATGCAGCCCTCAATGAAATACAGTTTGACACCCAATTTAAAACAATATGACTTATTTTTATTTATTTGTTTAAAATATAGGGTTCTTTTATGAAAAATATTTAGTTAATAGCTAATTGTTTAATATTGTCATCTTACATTATTCAATAAATAAATATATGAATGTGTCAATTTTAAGTTTTAATATAGTAAATATTGATCAATATAAGTTATTCAAACAAAAGCTCTCTTCCATAATTTTTAACTGGGAAGGAGTCCTGAGAGTAAGAAACATTGGTCTAGATCAGAGGTCCCCGACCTTTGGTCTTTGGACTGACACCAGTCCGCAACATGCCAGCAACCAGTCCGCGTAAACAGGCAAAGCACCATCTGTGGCAGCACACAAAACCACACACTCCTGCTCCATGGAAAAATGTCTCTCCATGGAACTGGTCCCTGGTGCCCAAAAGGTTGCGGGCCACTGCTCTAGATAACTAGTAAATCTCACAAAATGTTTAAGGAATTTTCTATATAACACATTGCATGTTACAATCACAACACTCTGATTAGCCCTGCTGAAAAATTAAGCAATTGCTTCTGGCAAAAAAAAATTTTTTTAATGGTTTGGAACAGATATACACTGTAAAAGGAATTTTGTATCTTGTAAGTGCATGCTTTTAATCTTTTGTATCACTGCCCACAAATTTCCTCAACTTGCCATCTTAATCCTACAGTTACCGTTTCTAGAGACAGTATAATTAGGAACAAGAAATGCAATCATTTCTGTTTCTGTTCAACATTTTTCCTGGAAATTGAAATATAGAATATCACCGTTCTCCATTTCAACATTTCAGTTACTAATGTGATAGTAGCCAAGCCATAAACCAATAATTTCAACAAAAAGCACAACCCACCATCCTACCTATTTCAATTTAACAGGAATTCATACATATATACACAATGTACATATCCATCATACTGTTCTTTCCTTTCAGGGTAAGCAATATTACAAAGAGCCCAATAAATTAGTTACAAATTGTAATCCAAGAAATTAAAAATGGAATCAAAAACATAGTTTGCTCCAACATAATACATGATACCTCTTCATAGCTATTTAATCTTGCAAACCATGTTAACTTCCACTAGATCCAGATAGCAATGCGTTGCCTCTTGTTCATTAAACTTCTCAATTCTCATATCACTTGACTGAACCACAACTTTTTAAATCTTATCCTTCTACTTTACCCATCCAATCATCTTTCAAATATTTGTTTTGCAACTTGATTCTCATTCATTTTCTCTCTGTAATCAAACCATTTCAAACCATTTCTTTCAGACAAGCACAGGGTAATCATTTATATATTCAATCTACATTCCTTTAGTACCCATTCCTTTTTGACTCTTGTTTTGTCACACAAGCTTTTTAAGTATTGTATTATCCAATTTACATTTAATTTTCTGCTGACATCCCCAATTCTCACTTTCATATAACATAGTAGGCAGAAACGCATTTTTATAAATAGCAATTTTATTTCTTTTGATAACCCTTATGCCCTACAGTGCCACATTTTTTCATCCATTTCCCTATTTTTAGTAATTATTCTTCAAAGCTACCAAATTAATCCATTTCTTCTAGTTTTAATTATATTTAATGCTAAAAAGTTAATGCTAAATAGCTAATTTGAATTGATTTAGGAGTGAGGACCAAATTAACATAGGGATTTTTAAAAGTAATTTTGTTGGGAGATTAATTGATTTGACCTGCCCTCTGTAAAATTAACAGGAACTCAACTCCAGTAATTATTTTCACTTTTTAGTCAATATAAATATATGACTTCTGAAAAAATATATTTATAGAAATGTACTATGGCAGTATCAACAACCTATTCTTATGTTTGGTCCCATTATACACTCTCATGCACTGAGAACCCCAACTGAGATATTTTCTCCTTTCCCTCCCCATTTAGGTTTAGTGATTGTGCCACCATGTCAACTTCTGTCACATTGATATCACATATAATGCTCCTGATATTTTGGAAGATAATATCCCCACAAAAGTACAATTCTTGAATACATTTAAATCAGGGGTGTCAAATTTGTGGCCCATGGGCCAGATGCATCATACGCTGGCCATGTCCACCCCCATTTTAGCAAAGAGGGAAAAATCATGATACATTACAAGGTAACGTGACTCCGTGAGTTTAACACCCTAATTTAAATGGATTAAACTATTGAAGATACGTATTTAGAAATTATGATTTAATCTTAGAAAGAGATATATACAGTAGTGTAAAATATAAATGCATTTATAACTGTTAAGATTGTAAGCTGATTCTTTGTAACTTTTCTTTTTTTCTATATATTTCTTTTCTTTATCTTATTTTTTCTTTTTCCTTTCTTTGCCCTTTTTCTTCTTTTCTTTCTTCCTTTTCCAAGTTCAGTTTGATTTGCTTTTATATTATAATTAATCTTTAAAAATTATGTAAATTCAAAAGCATGCAAATGCAAGTAGATTAATAGGTACCACTTTGGTGGGGAGGTAACAACATTCTTTGCGACTTTGATATATAACCATGCTGGCCACATGATTATAGAAAATATCTTCAGACACACACACACACACACACTTCTGGGAAGAAATAAAGAGTATACTTTGTCATGCATGTCACCATCCTATGGAAAAGAAGATTCATGGGAAGAGGCTAGAAAAGCATCTAATTTTATAAATGTTTATTCTACTACATTCTAGACAGAACATTCCAAAAAAATATAAGTTACAAACATTTAAAACTGATAGCACTGCAGCTTTGCAGGTGTACTGTAAATAATAATGTCAATATTTGGCTCAGTTCTCTCTCTTAAAAAGAAATTAAAGAAGTCAGAAAAGGAAAGTCAATTATCTTTGTTTTGAACAAAGGTTTTCAGATTGGCAGCTATTAAGCAATCTTACTTGATTATTCCAGTCTCAGTGTATGAATAGCAATTTCACACTGATTTCTGCATAGTTAAGCCTACAAAAACATTATTACAGTAATTCTATGTATGGCAGTTAAGGTTTAACAAAATAAAGTACAACTTAAAACCACAGAGCTGCATGCAGTGAATTGGCTTGAATGAAAAAAGGAAGAAATACCAAGCAAAATAAAAATCAACAATGAACCACCTCTCATTCATGACACACACCACAGCTATGCAAGTGAATCCCTTTAAACTTGAGTTCCATTCAATCTGTTCATGAAGAGTTTATATTTAAACGCTGGGACATTGCGATTGCCGAGAAATAGATGAAAGAGTTAAGAATATTTTATGAAAAACAGCATATACCCAATAAGCATTCTATTTTCAGTTCCTTGAATATGTTTTTTCAATTGTAGATTGAAAATATTTTTGAATTTCTAATTATTTTGTCAAATTGCTTTGTGATAAAATAACATAACCAAAATATTAACAATCTTGACAATATTTTTGAGAAAGAATGGTGGGTAATGTAAAATGAATTTTCTGTTCAACCATATATATGGTACATGATTTTAACAGAATATATTTAATTAACTACATAAAATTATAGAAAATATTGTTGGAATGCACCATGGAAATTACCTAATTTACTTCCCTGCCTTCTGTGGGAGTTCACCTCTACAATATCTCTGAGAAATGATCATCTAGCTTCTGTTTAAACATTATCAATGCATGAAAAGCTATCACCTCTAGTGGCAATCTGTTCCACTGTTAAACATGTTGTGGTCACCAACTGAAATTTATATCATTATAAATTAAACCCACTGGTTTTTAGGAGCAAGCCAGAAAATTCTGAATCATCTAAGAAAACTCCAACAACAGGATACTTCAATAATTTCATATAACCTAACAGGAGTAGATCAACACAACAGATACAGATTATAATAACATGTACTGATGCTTCTGGTGTGGTACTTTTTCATGATAAATATTCTCTCCTGATGTCAGCCAAATATCTAATCAGCATTTGAAGGTATTTCATACGTATTTAGTGTCCAACCTGTCTTTAGCTCAGCCTGAACAATCCTCATTGTGTTTCTTTTTGTGAATTCCAATTCTATTTGGAGCTCATAGATTTTCCATTTTAGAAGTTAGCAGGAAAGAAGAGTAATGGGAACTCCTATTACATCTAATTCAAAGCTTTTCTCAAATTAGTGGTATATACAATACATTAAACTTATCTAGAACTGGGATCAAAATGTTAACTTTAGTGATGGTGACCCTGATTGCAGCTATTATTCTAAACCTACTTTCTGTATAAATGCATTATAAATTGGGACTGTAATATTTAAATACATATGCTTTCTAAAGGAAATTTATTTTAGTTTATTTCTCTTCACCCATAAATATACTTGAATAATATATTCATTTTGAGTTAAAGTATTTGAGTTTATTATTAATACAAGTATTCTTTTAATCGGAAAACAAATTTCTCAAATAAATTTTATTAAGCAAAAGAAAAGGTGGATTATATTTAAACAACTTTTTTATTCTGAACCACATTCATTCTTGGGCATATAAATGCTTGCTGCACTTCACTGATTGGCTTGACCAATAGTTGAATGCTGTGAAAGATGACAAACCCATAATATGGCTAGCTCAGTTTGGTTGTATGTCCAGTCAACTGTGAGGCTTTGTACCCAGTTTATTCAGAAGATCACAGTTAAACAATCTCAATTTGGTTGCAAGTATGAATCAAAGAACCTCAGAGCACTGATATATTTTCAGCTGGTATCATCCAGATGTATTAAACTTTATATATAATTTAATGAATCTTTGAGACATTAGGGTAAATTTCATATTGGAAACTACGCAGAAAACCGAACACCTGAATATTTAAACACTATAATGTTTAAGAAACAATTCAAATATACAGTAGTACAAGGAATTTGCTGATTTCATGAGAGATCAGAATTTATTGTCCCCAAATTATCAAGTCGAAACTTAAATAGTCAATACATACCATGACTCACAATGTTTTATCGTTAATCATTCCTATATTTCTCTATATTTTAAATGTTTTATTTTAACATTTAGTTTGGGAGTTGCCTTGATAGTAATATTAAAAGGTGATCAATACACATTAAAAGTCATCTAGTTCCTTAAATGTAAGTTTTATTCATCATGCTAATTTTTACTTTTGAGTAACATTGGTTAGATTTGGGGTGTTAATTTTACAGAATTAGTTCAGGAAATATAAGTTATCTATTGCCATATTAATTATACTCTAGCAATTAGGAAGCTATAATCTCAGCTGTAATGAGCATGCAAAGGTATTAATCACCAGCTGATTCAACAGTGACAAAAGGAAATAATTTAAACAGTCTACTTCATAATTAAGCTACCTGAAATTATTACCCAAAATTTACAGAGATGGTTACTGACTTATGTGACTTTAAAAAAAAAACTAAACAAAATTATGTATCAACATGTTCCATATTTGAAAGCAAGAGGTAGGTTCGCCATAAGTCAGCCCTTATAGTTCTCGAAATGAGTCTTTTCAGAAACAGACTTAGGTAAACCTCAAGTGATTTCTTACTTGAAATCACTTGAGGTCCTTGAAGAAAGGACCACAATACCGCATTAGTGTTTATAGGTAATCCTCAATTTATTACCACAATTAAGCTCCAAATTTCCATTGCCAAGCATGACAATTATTGAGTTTTATCCCATTTTACAACCTTTCTTGCCAGAGTTATTAAGTGAATCACTGCATTTGTTAATACAGTAACACAGTTACTAAGTGAATCTGGCTTCCCCATTGATTTTGTTTGTCAGAAGGCCACAAAAGGTGATCACATGACCCCGGGCAGCCATCATAAATACTTGCCAGTTGCCAAACGTCTGAATTTTGATCACGATATGGAGTGCTGCAACGGTCATAAGTGTAAAAATTGGTTATGTCACTTTTTTCAATGCCATTGTAACTTTAAATGGTCATTAAATGAATCATTGTAACTTGAGGACTACCTGCATTTGGTATTCAGCTCACTCCAATTTACATGCTGAGGATGCTAACATCACATTCTTGCAAATGTTAAAGTAGATTCAAGGCTAAAAACCTGTACACTAGTTTCCTATAAGTGTCTTTTCTGTAACAGTTCTCTTTTCTCCCCACCCCCATCTCATTCTTAAGATGCTAAGAAGATAATCTATTTTGGTGATGTCTTGAATTTGATTTGTTTTTATAAGTGATGGAAGTCTATCACATAGAACAGATCCTCAGTATGTTTTCGCTTGGGATTTAAACTGATAATAAGCTGGAGATGTTATGTGTCTGAATGAAAGACTAGAGATTTATACATGTCTCTTCAACTCAATCCACCCATGATGATCTTTTCAAGCTTTCTTTGTCAATAGAAAAAAGTGACTTTTTCATTAAATAATGAAAGGTATGGGTGAAAAAAATGAAGAAGAAATTTTCAACACAAGACTACATTACATATATTGAACTATTTTTAGGTTATTTTCAAATAGGTGACCATCACCAATGCTTGAATTTTTTTGCTTAGAATGAACAAGGAATTAAAGTGGTCTTTTTCTAGATCAGAAGTACTATACTATTTTTGTTTGTACATCCCATAATGCTCAGTACACAAGGCCATTGAAAGCTCAGCCTGCATTAATTGTAATACATATTTGACTCCATTTTGCTTTTAATTAATATTTTAATTAGCAATGAAATACTTTTCCGTATTTTTTTCATTCAACAAGTCATTCCAAAGTATTATAGTGTCAGTGTATGTTATCATTGCTATAGTGATAACGCAACAATTCTAAAGATTAAAAAAAAGTTCTCATTTCTATCAAAACACAATCAGAAAAGCTTTTAAAATGTAAACATTACGATACTTTATTATGATATTCCACTTAAAGTTCTCATTTAAAATGTGTTCAAAATAGATAAAAGCTGTATTAAAAGCAAAAGGACAACATAAAATGGCTCTTACAGCAAAGATTTGAAATGTGGATGGCAGAGTGACCACAATTCACTTTTTTAATACAACACTGCTTATCTCAAGACTTCACCCTTAAAAGAATATACAGATAGTCCTCTCTTATCAACTGCCTTGTTCGGTGACCATTCAAAGTTGTGATAACATTGAAAAAGTAGGTTAACAACTGGTCTTTGATCTTGCTGCTCTCTGTGTCTCCACAGTTACATGATCCTGACTCAACCACTTTGTGAACTGGGGCACATTTGCAATGGTCATAGTGTAACAAGGTCATGAGATTGCCTTTTATGATCTTCACAACCAGCTTCAACAAGTAAAGTTAGTGAGAATGCTGACAGGAAGTTTGCAAAACCATAGTCACTTGATGTCACACTTAACCACCTGTGGTGATTCACATAACTAAAAATGAAACCAACATTTGAATCCAGTATGATCACATGATGTCTCATGTAATGACTGTCGCTTAGTAAAAGAGTTGCCAATCCCAATTGCAGTCAGTAAGTGAGGATTACTCATATAGGTGTCTATCTCTTTTCATTGTAAAAAAGTGAACCTGGATTTTTGGGACCTAAGACAGATGGGAACGGATATATGATACTTTATCGTATTTTAGCATGACACCGCCCAATAAAATTGAGAAAATGAAAAATGTGAAAACATGTCTAAACTGAACAGCTGGATGACTTCTTGCATTAGAACAGCAAGAAAATCCCTATCAGTGCATTTCAGAGACATACAGGATATAAAGTGACACATACTTCAGGATAATTATTATGTTAGGAACTCAGATCTTGATACTTTACCTGCCGCTGTCACTGTATCTGTGATGCTTTGGAAGAACACCGATTTCAAAGTTCAGCCTGACTACTAAATCAATTCCATCTACTGGTGACACACGTATTGATACTGAAGAATTTTCTTTAAAATAAGAAACCAACATCAAAGAACTTCTCTATTTGGTAAGCAAACATAGATGTGTAAAGGATGATGGGTCAGCAAACCAAAGAACATAATAACATAAGTAGTCCACAGGCCCATCTAGTCCACCAGTCTATTCCCAAATGGACAGTCAGAGCAGAAAGAAGCCCACCACTAGCCCAGAATATGGCCTTCAGAGGCAGCTCTTCCTTCATCAAGGCTAACAGCCATTGATCCCTCTGGCTCCAACTCTTTTTTGAAACTAGCCAAGCAGGCGGCCACACATCTTGGGATGGCAAATTCCAGAGTTTAATTATGTGTTGTTAAAAGTAACCTTTCTGTCTGTCCTGATTCTTCCAGGATTCAATTTCATTGGCTGATATATTTTTGGAGGGGGGGGGGAATTGATCCTAGGATTTTGGGAAAGGGGAAAAGACTGAAGGGAGATATTGCAACTGTTAGGGAGGCCCGTTGCCAAGAGCTGATGTTCTCTCCCAAGTCCCAACGGTTTGGTAAGACCACAACAAACAACAGGTGGAAGAAGAAAACAAGCAGTGCCGCTGTGCCTTTAAGACCCAGAGCTCCGGGAAAAGGATCATGCAAGGGCGGCGCTTGCTTCAGCTTCACACACTGTCTGGGAGACGGGGTACATTTCAGCAAAGCCCACCCGGCTGTGGCGGGGTCCTCCGTTAGTCCGAGAGCAGCGTCGGTCGAGAGGAAAGAGGGGAACGCGCGTGTTTTTCTTCGCTGGCAATGAACAACCATCGGAGAAGAGTTTGGGTAACCCCAAAACCACCTGAAACAAAAGAAGGAGCAACGGGGAAAGTGGGGGTCGGGTGCTGCTGGGGCGGGGGCAGACCCTTTTGTTCCTCCGGGGAGAGAAAGCGGGGTGGGCAGCAGCAGCAACCACGAGGCTTGTGGTTGTAGTAGGAGTGTATTAGCGAGCAAGAAAGGCGCCTTGCAAGACGCAGGTGGATGGGCGCGCCTGGAGATGACAGCAAGCAGGCCGGGATTACCTGGTGGTGGGAGTCGTGGGCTCCGAAGCGTCGAAGGAGGACGCGAACAGGGAAGAGAGGACCGCGCTGTCCCCCGCTGCCTCTTCGTCCTTACTCTGCTGCTGTTTCTTCTTCAAGCGCCAGTGCCCGAAAGGCGACCGCTTCTTGCGCTCTCCAGAAACGGTGGTGGTGGTGGTGGAGGAGGAGCAGCTGGCGCGATGTTCCCGCCGCCCTTCTAAGCACGGCGACGGACAAGGAGACGAAAGCGGCGTATCCTTACCCAGGTCCGGTTCGGAGTCCTCGGACTCGCTCCTATGGTGGAAGAGCCGCCCGAGCCTCTTGAAGCCTCCTTTCTCCATGCTGAGCAAAGCGGAGCTGAGGGTGACTCCCCGGCTCGGCGGTTGCAAACCGCCTTTGGCAAGCGGCTGAAGGATGGCCGGGGAGGAGAAGCGCTCGGTTTGCGCGGTCCGTCGGAAGACGGTTGGAGAGGAGGTGGAGGAGGAGGAGGGGAGAAACAAAGCGCCTCCTAAAGGTAGCAGGAGCTGCTCCTAACCGCGGCTCGGACCGCGCCCTTCCCACCTCCTTAGCTGTGCGTGTGCAAACTTTCCAGCGACAGCCTTGAATTCGCCTGTCTCCTTGGGTTCTCCTCTCCGCGTTTCTTCGCGCCTTTTCGCGAGTTTCATCTCTCGTTCTTATTCCCACGACCGCAGCTACTTTTCTCGGGTGTCGGGAACCTCTCTTGTTCCGTTTAAAGGGCTGCCCGTTCGTTATCTTGAGGCTGCCGCTGCAGCTCCCTTTTCGCGCGTTACGTTACCCAGAAGGGAAAGGCTAGTCTTGATCTGAGGGTGCTGATTGTAAGGTAGCAATAAGTACTGTTGTTTCTTTCTGATGGAAACGAAATTATCAGCAGTTTGGGTACCCCCGCGCAAGAAAGGGCTGCAGGTTTCCAGAAAACCGTATGAACAAGATACATTTTATAGTTTTAAGATAGTCCGCGATAGGCTGTTTTCTTCGCTGTAAAACGCCCACCCCTTCTCCATTAACGTGCAATCCTCTTCTCGTCACTGAACTTAGATTTCTGAGAATACAGGCGTGTAGTAGCTTGCGCTCTAAACCTGATTCTAAACTTTGCATATCAGAAAAATGTATACATAGAAAAAGAGTAAGAGTAAAAGCAAAGCAAAGAGCGCATTGGAATGGGGTGTAGGGTAACTAGCTTATTCATGAATTGTAAGTACATTTTTTTTAATAGTAACTATTCTTTCCCGGATAATAAACCTGATACTCTAGGAATTACCCTGACACCTTTCAATTTATGATAGAAAAAAGTTCTTTTGGCGCCAAAAATTCAAATTTAAAAAAAATATATTGATGTTGGATGAAAAATAGCAGGCAAGGGCGTCTTCTGTCTTTGTGGACAAGAGAGAATCTTCATTATAATCAATGATTTGGAGTACCGCAGTGCTTAAAAGATGTTTAGTGGAATATGAACTGATAAAAGAGCCAAGGCTTGGCCTAACTGCCTATATCCTTATTCCATGAAGGTTTCAGAAACACACATCTAATATTTAATTTCTGTTGACATTCAAGCCAACGTACCATAAAAAAACACATAAAAATAATAAAGGGAGTGGGTATGTTTGCTGCTGTCATTGTCTTTGTAGGTCCTAGAATTTGTCTTTCAGGCAAACCTGTGGTTTGCCTTGTTTTCCTGTCATCTATTATTTCCATTATATTTTTTCTAGCCTACTTCCACTTCCCTGAGAAAATATTTATACATGACTCTTCAAAAGTTCTATTCAGCTGAATGGAATTTGCTTCCAGATGAATAGACTATTACCACATTGAAACATAGGTTAAAAATAGGTATTTCAGATCAGCCATTTTTGTTTTGATGATTCTGGGTTTCAAATAAAACAAATTCTTATGGGAAAAGTAAGGCAACAGTGGATCAGATGAACTGCACTCTCCTGTTCTCTTTTCAGCAATTCCCAACATGGAGTATTCTACCTCTGACTCTCTTAAACTGGCAATATCCTGGATTTTGGCGGGAAGGAGATTTATCCCCATCTCAACTACTGCCCAAAATAAAACAAGTTTTACCATATTTAGAATAAAACAATTCAATTTGTACCATTTACTAACCAAAACACCTGATGTGTGTTTCTGTTCAGACTCAAAGCTAGATCTCCATCTGTGGAATAATTTGACATCCCTACAAATTATCCAATTTTATCATTTAAGAAGTATGTAGTTGGGTTGTCATTCAATTATTAACAGTTTACCTGGTTCACATTTTAACCACAAAATCACCCTGCATGCTGCTAGTCCATTCTAGAATAAACAGTACCCAAACATTAATAAGGATAAGCTAGTTTTTTTTAAATGGAACAAGTACTTGTAATTTAATACTAATAAAGAACTTGCTTATGCTAGTCCATTCTAGAATAAACAGTACCCAAACATTAATAAGGATAAGCTGTTTTTTTTTAAATGGAACAAGTACTTGTAATTTAATGCTAATAAAGAACTTGCTTAACTAACTTGGTCAAATATCACTGAGCGCTCCAATCACATTTATGGGAAATTTAAAAAATGGACCCACAATAATAATGGAGTGAATCTTATGTCTGCAAATATTTCATTCCCAGGCTGTCCTCTTTAACATACATAACAACACTTTCTTTAATGTGGTTTCAAATGATTCAGGTGATTCAGTTTCTATATTGTTTCTTCAGTGTGCTTTCTTACACAGATTTAAGCAAAATGGGCATCTTTTAACTGGGGAAAAATAATTTTAAGTTTGTTTTTTAATGGAACATTACATTAAGCCAAAATGTTTATTCAGCTTCAGTTTGATAAATTATGTGAACCTAACCAATTGTGGTTAAGGAAACCGTGTGTGAAAGTCATTAAGAAATAATTAAACTCATTCATCAAAACCTAAAACCAAACATTTCTTAGTGAACTCTTAACTGATATAATTTTATAATACAAAATTCAATTCCATGTTTTTTTAATATAGCGGTGTATTTATAAGTGATTAAAAGTACACAAAACAGGAAACAAGTTTTATTTCAAGCCCAAGGCAAAGTATCACATTCAAACATTCGGGATTGGATTATTGAATTGGATAATTTATTTGTAATTATTTTGAATTAATTATTCATTCTATTTATAAGTGCTTACAATTTAGATTATTAGTTTAATTTGGGTTATTGTGTATTTATATTGCAAATCTGTAGGTGGTTTTTAATAATTATAAGCAACATAAAAGTTTAGTTTCTATGGTAGGAACTACATAAAATTCTATAATCATGGAGTTTATAAAAACAATCGCACTGAGTGTCATGTCACTCTTGTCAGGCCTTCTGGAGGAATTCAATTTTCAAGAGTTTGGGAAATAATTAGAACAATTGGATCCAACATAATTTCTAAGGATTCATTTGAAACAAAACCCCAAATGGTTTGACTGTTTACATTTCAGATGAAACAAAATCTCAATAAACATTTCATTTATTCTCCATGGTATTGATGTTAGTTTCTTGTATGCACCTATTCCATACTGCAGCGGTTGATGCTTGCAAGGGGAAGCGGGAAAACACACTGTTTTCTAGTGATTAAGCTTCTTCCTGAATGGACATTTCTAATCAGAGTTCAGGGAAGGAGAGTTTAAGTCCTTCATTCCAAGAGTCCCAGAATCTCCCCTTTACTATACTTTGCTTAACTGCTAGGAGAAGTTATCTGTCAGTTTCAAGTTAAGTATCATTAGTGAATTGATTTTAGCCGAACTTGTATGATCATCCCAGGCCAAGAAGGAGGGGGCAATGGGCATTCTGATCCAGTGTCTGGTGGTTGTGAAGGACAATATGGAAAGGAATTTAGAAAGGATCCCAGCAGGATGTAATTATTTTACAGAAAACACCTAATTCTGTGGATGTTGTTTCTGGCAGAATGATGTTATCTTTCAAAGAGCTGGTATGTGATTTGGGAGTTCTCCCAGATACATGGCTCCTGCTATAGTGTCTGTGGCCAATTCTGGCTAATCTGCAATTTATTTCCTTTCCTACATTCAGCAAAGAAAACAGTTATTTGTGTGTTTGTTTGGACTATTGCGATTCACAATATACTGTATGGGGTTACCCTTGAAGACAGCTGGAGCTGAAGCCCTCTGAATCTGGTGGCACATACATTATTGTAAATATAATAAAATCAATAGTTTGACAAAGGGTGACTGAGTCAGACGTGGTGCTAAATCAGTCACTGGATTCAGACATTACGCTATATTGTGGTTTGTTTTGGCTTTGCATGTTCTACAGACAGCCATTGTGATTGGCATAGTTTATTGATTAGTATTACACATCAGCCCAATCCATTGTGAATCATTTAATATACCATTGTTAAAATATGACTCAGCATAAACTCCACTACTGTTTTCAAGAATGTTGAATCTGCCTTGCAGAATTATGTTTATCTTTTTGTTTACCTTAGTTTTCAATCTGTAATTTATTTTATCTTCCAATACACCTGTATTTCTGCTAACCTGAAATACATGCTAATGTAGTATATGGTTGCAACCTTGATATGTTTAATGGTGCATTATTATGCAACTTTATGTTTATAGTTGGGAAGTTTAGAAGTTGTAAATGATTTTCATTTTTTTTTTAAAAAATCAGCTACTAGTTATTCACCATGACAGGCTATTTTGGCTCAGAGAAAGAAAGCATAAACTGATTTTACAAACTGTAGTGCTTGGGTTCACACATCTCAGTGTTACTTTTCACAGCCAATTATGCTGCCAATTGGGGCACACGCTACCTGGTCTCCCCACTTGCAACACTGCACACTTGACAACATCTTGAGATTGCTGGACATACTTGCTTGTTCAGCACTTAGGAGTTTATGTCATGAGATATCAGTCCTATGTGTCACCCTGACACACAGCACACATTTTTAGACTAACTTCTTAGCACTATTGATTACAACACAGCACAAAACTTTACTTAAGCACACACACAGAGCCCTTTTCATTCTCACATACTCGCCATAGTAATTGTTCAAGAAGTCTGAGGGAGAAGACAGATTACAATGCAGATGGCTTCAGGTTCACAGGGTATCTTCCATCCTAGATCTTTATATAGTAGTATTTCCATTTTCTGCCTCTCACATGATAGAATAAAATCTAATTAGCCCAGAACTGAGAGCAATCAAGTTAAATACTCCTAAAGAAAGCAGTGAGAAAATCACTTCCATAACATTGCCTAGAAAAATACCAAGACATATCCAGGGAAGTTACCAAAATTCAAGTTCAACTCAAGAGAGACTGTTTTCCTCCAGTGGTGCCACAGAATGCAATGTTTATATCCCATATTGCATGATTCTAAAAGATAAATAACGCTTTCCAAAATGATGAAAGATAAAACACCCTGATAATTAATCAAATATTTTATTTCAGTCATATTGGCGGTGTCCCTAAATAAAAAACTAGGTTGATGAAAAATTATCTCAGCTAATTGGGATGTCTGGAACTGTTTGTCTATTGACATTATTGAAAATTTCTGTAAACAAATGAAAGAATAATTAGATGATGATGGAAAAGGTATAATCAGACAAATATTGCAAAATCCAGAACTGTGGCAGAAATTTAAATACATACTTCATTATTTATCACAAATTCACTATTACTTCATATTATGAAGAGTATGATGTAATTGCTCAATAAAACCTCCCAATGAATGGTAACAAATTATGACAATAGAGGAATATTCACCAGATGAATTAGAAGTATTTCTAATAAGCCTTAGTTGCTGTAACTTATTGATATATAAATATCTATTATATTTAATAGATATTTATAAAATAGTTATAAAATTTTATGTCTAATTGTTTTTGCTCAGCAAGAGATATATTTGCATAGGCAGATTATGTGAATTTATATTAATAAATAATTTGGTAATATGAATGTTGCACAGATATAGCATATAGAATGCATTTGAAAATATGATTACACAAGTCACCTGTAGCACAAAACTGGCAAAAAGGAACTAAAACTGCATACATTTCATAATTAATAAAATCTTAATCTTCCATAGCTTTTCTGTTTTTTTATCAATAAAGCTGCAACTTACTATCTGCGGATCCTGAGGCAATCCTACATAGATATGAAATATCCATATCAATATCTTTTCATTGGGTGCCATAAAGCTCTCTTCTACTATGGATTAAAATTTATTAATTTTTAAATAAACAGTCCAGATAACGTAATAGTGACAATATTCTATAAAGAAAAGTTTGAATACACTGCTGTGCTTACATTGATGAGGAATGGGGAGGGGCTTCAAACCCTCAAAAAATAAACAGATGAATGTTTTAAAGGAGAACATAAAATCCAAACGTTATATATAATTTTAAATGAGATAAGCAGCAAATTATATGGATAGCTATTTAACACAATATTCCTTTCCAGGCAAGGAAAATTAGGCAAATTACTTAAAAAGAATAATATGCAATGGGCAAATTAAGTGAAGGCACAAGAGACGAGAAAAGAAAATGCAACTTACAATTTGTATGTATATAATATAGACTATTATATGGGGAATGTGTTTAAGAAGAGGAAAAGACCAGGTGCACCAGTGTTATTCTAAGCTAAGACAAACAAGGTTGTGCCTGAAGGATTATACATAGTACTAATACACAATGATGTTTGTTTGAAATAATGAAAATGATAACAAAACATATACTTTCTGATAAGCACACACCTCTTTAATCACACATCCCTTTTTTGCACTCCTTAGTATTAGTATAATCCACCCCTCCCTTATTCTATTCTGTTGCTATTCTATTTTTGACAGTTCAGAAGCTATGATTAGCCTTCTAGTGTTTTCCTGTGCCCTGAAATATTCTCTTCCTGTTTTGTACAAGCATCTCTTTTCTGAACCTTTCACTTATGGAAAAGGTGATGGGAGGAGATGCAGTTGCCCCTTATACTTAAAGCCATAAAATACATCTAAGAGCATGTCTTTGAACATTTTATGAACACTTATTATATAAGCCTGTTTAGTAGAACACCATTTAACATCAACAAGCATCAAAGTAAGTAGAAATACCATTATGCTACTTACTTTTCTTACATTGAGCATCAATATCTTTTAACAAAGCACTTTCAATTTATTTCTGTACCCTTTTTATAGTTTATACTCTTAAGTCTTTGGAGATAGTGTATGGCGAAGTACAATTTTGTTCAATATTTCCTAAGTGGCATAATAAGTACAGCCAGCCTTTCAAAAACAAACCAACTTTATATGCCCAAAAGGTGTCACCTGACTTCTGACAACCAATAGAGGAAAAGAAATTTCCATCAGATTTGGGGCAGGAAGAGTTTGGTGGGTTTTGCAAGACAGTTGGCATTTGGTAGAGTCTGGTACTAAAGTAGCGACTTCAGGAAACAACCCTTGAATTTTTAACCAAAATACCACGTTAATATCCATGGTAAGTTGACTCTCAAATATTTTCATTTTCACAACTGGCTTATCTACACATATTTTTCATGATATTTTGATTAAAAATTTGAGAGTTGGCTTATCCATGGATGGGCTTATCCACAAGCATATATAGAATAGGGGTACTTTTAAAAAGTATTACCATATACACAGATAAGCCTGTTGCATTTGCGGGCATTTGGCTAACATTCTTGGCTAAAATTCTCTGCTCATTTGCAGATATACATGGTAGTTCGGTTTTATTTAGAATTGTGCCAATGTTTTGTGCATGCATGTATGTATGTATGTATGTATATGTACAGTATATGTATATGTGTATATATATTCCTGTGTGTTGTGTGGAAACTTCTTTCTTTTGGTTGCATTAAAGAAGTTGGTTTTTGTTTTAGTCTTGAAATTCATTGTTTTGGTTTGCCTTGTTTGTATTTAGCAAGGATTTAAGGATTTCCCCTTCATTCCTCCCCTGCTTCCCAAGAGGGTGGATGTAGAAGGGAAAAACTGGTTTAGAGGGGTTGTGGCCACAAAGGCACTTAATTTGTCAATTGCTGTTCACCAAGAACTGAAGGACCTCTGAGGAAGTGGCTGATTCAACTGTGATGGTGCCTCTTCTCTTATTAAAGAGGCTTAAGACATCAATAAATATGCTGCAGAAAAGTCACTCAATGGAAAAGAATGCTCAGTAGTTTAAAATCACTATTTTGGCTCACATTATTTAACTCCAGAACTCCTCAATCCAGGGGTATTATTTATGGAAAGTGTGGGATCAGCCATTAACTATAGCATCTATATATATTATCTCTCAATACTAGAACAAGAAAGGAAAGAGGCAACTCTTTCCTTGAACATTGTTTAAAGCAAAGACTATGTCAACTGGAAAATTAGAATTTAAAATGATCAATAAGACGATAGAAGTAGTTGACAGTTACAATCTTCCAGATGGAAGGTATGTCAAAAAAAAATATTCAAAGAAGAAAAAAAAAGGCACTCACAAACTCATAAATCACCAAATCATTTCAATCAAGATTTATGGTATACAGCTGCAATGTGTTATTATTTTATGTTATGCATTTTATTTGTTTATATCTATTTTATTGTAAGCCACCCAAAATTGTATGTGAGATGGATAGCTATATAAATTTTTTTTTTTTAAAAGCCAAAATGTAGACTCAATGGTATTTCCTGTTAGGATGTAACTGATGCAAGAGTGAGCTCATAATTAGAACAAGAGGAAGATTTATTCTTTTGAGCTATGGTGCTGGAGAAGGCTGCTTTGCATTCCTTGGACAGCCAAAAGAACTAACTATTAGAGGAAATTATGCAAGCATGCCTGTAGAAAGCAAGAATCATATTTAAGTGATTGTCCATTAGGACTCCATATTCCTCTCACAGTTATTGCTATTGAGCCAAATTTCACCTAATCTATACTTACAACATTTGTTTTTTCTTGCCTAAGTGTAGAAAAGTAAGATTTTACAGAAATCTAGAAGTAAGATGCAGGCAGAGTTAGCAAAGGGTTTGTAGAGCGGTTTCAATATGTATGTGCTTGTTATTATTTATTTGTATTAGGATTTGCTTGAATTGTCTCATTCTGGATATAATTTCGAATATGTTGATTTTAAAATGCATCTAATTTATCTTCATACCAAATTTTTCCTCAACTTGTTTTTGATTATGCATAAAATATAAAAACTTGGGTATCTGAACATGTGCACATACAAATCTATACAGCAGGCTGGTCTTTAGATTACATTAGGAGCATCCCAATTTTTATGGCCAAGGAGTATACTTTCCTTATATATTCCTTATGTATAAAAATATTTTAATTTGTTGAGACTTGAAGGGCTGCAGGGGGTTTGTCCATATTGACACTGAACAAATATTGGTGTTTTGTTTTTTCCCCCACAGTTCAGATAGTCCTTGATTTACAACAGTTTGTTTAGTGACAGTTCAAGATTACAACGGTACTCAAAAAGGAGACTGATGACCATTTTTCACAATTATGACTGTTGCAGCATTCCCTTGGTCATGTTATCAAAATTCAGATGCTTGGCATCTGGTTTATATTTATGACAGTATCCCAGGATCATGTGATCACCTTTTGCAACCTTCTGACAAGCAAAGTCAATGGCGGAAGCCAGATTCACTTAACAACCATGTTACTAACTTAATAATTGCAATCATTCACTTAACAACTGCAGCAAGAAAAATAATAAAATGGGGCAAACTCAACTAATGTCTCACTTAGCAACATACCTCTGGGCTCAATTACAGTTGTAAGTAGTGGGTTTGAGGACCAGAAATGGTTGCTAAACCTTCCAGAGATATTACACAGTTAATATTACACATAGAGCCTGGTAGTACAGTGGACTAAAACACTGTTATTAACATCTGCTGCTTGCAATTACTGCAAGTTCAAATCTCA
>JANHZT010006671.1:609-16349 GCA_032468215.1 Stegonotus admiraltiensis | reverse complement strand
CCAGCCAGAGGTGGTATTTGCCGGTTCTCCAAACTACTCAAAATTTCCGCTACCGGTTTTCCAGAACCTGTCAGAACCTGCTGAATTTCACCTCTGCACCAATGTCTCTGCACCACTTCTTGGAACCAAGCCATTGATTGATTTTTTAAAGGCCAGGATTTTTTTCTCAGAAGAACTGATGGAATATTTTTATTACTCATAAATTGAAAGATCACATTATGATTTACAGTGCTGTACCTTTGAAAATAAATAACTTTTTATTGTAATTCATTTTTTGTTTTGCATTCTTTTTTCCTCTCTTTTTAAAATTTTGTTCACCGCTGATTTGTTGTTGTTTTTAGGGCAAACGTGTTCATTTGGGGTTTAGTCCTAAAAGGAATTATTTTGAATGTCTGAAGTATGCAAAATATTTTGAGTGACTAAATGCAAAAATAAATAAGGAGCCCACTGCCTCGTCATTTTTTATTAGCCCCATTATGAATTAACTGTAATAATTCAAGAATGAGGTGGCATCCTTCCTTCCTTCCTTCCTTCCTTCCTTCCTTCCTTCCTTCCTTCCTTCCTTCCTTCCTTCCTTCCTTTCTGTAATCTATTTTCTTCCTTTTAAAACTGGTGTATTAGCTGAATAAATTCAAAAACGTATCAGGATCAGTTGTAACTGAAACAGTATAAAACATAAACATAAACTGTGTATAATATAGAGAGTTGATTTTTTTTTGTTTCAGATCAACATTTTGCATATATACATTTGCATATCTAAAAGCCTGAAGTAATATGTATGTATTTCTATGTTTATGTTATTGTGTAAGTATTTAAGAATTCCTACCTCAAGGAACTGTTTAGAAAATAACAGAAGAGAAACAATAAAGAAAGGCAAGAGAAACCAAAATAGGGATAAATTGGTTGAACATTGCTCATTATTTAGTTTCATACCATTGAATATATTTGAAATAAAATATGAGTACCACAGAAACAATAAACAGTAAACATACAAATATTGCATATTGTTTCCTCAATTTTCCCAACTAGGCACGATACAAAGAAGCAAGAGAAGGCAGAAAAATGAAGGTTAATGCTGCATATAAATATATCTTTGAAATTCTATCCGACAAACTTGGATTAGACATTGGAACAGTAGAAGAATTAATCCTAGATGGCCCATCAGTGAGTTTGCTTTACATTTGTTTTACAAGGAACATTTTTAAAACTTTGTTCATTCTGTTTTTTACCCTCTAATAGTTATATCATCATAATACAATCTATGCTGAGATTTTCAGCATCAGAGTCACCAAAATGTAAGGCACTATGATTAAATTCAATGTGTAAATCCAG
This sequence comes from Stegonotus admiraltiensis, assembly GCA_032468215.1. Classification (NCBI taxonomy): domain Eukaryota; kingdom Metazoa; phylum Chordata; class Lepidosauria; order Squamata; family Colubridae; genus Stegonotus; species Stegonotus admiraltiensis. Next base: position 15,017 of record JANHZT010006671.1, on the reverse strand, counting down.
ATAAACATCAGAATAACGTACATATGAACAACTTACATATTGATTTTTTTTCTAATCGAATGTGCATGCTGTTATAACCACAGTCTACTGTATTTGTACTCTATATTATGACTTTTTGGTCTGATTATCTGAATCCCCTTGTATACACATAAATGTATTCACACATAGTCACACAGTATGGGATGAAGGGCAGGGAGATTCAGATAATCAGATCAAAAAGTCACAATATAAAGAATACAAATACTTTCTGAAATGCCTTCCACATAAGAATAAATAAATTCAGGAATCTAACCTTATTCTGATATGGCCAGCCTATTATAGGATTATAAATATAATAAATTAATTAAAAATTAAATAAATTATACACTCTGATTATCTTATGCGTTTTTATAATATCTGTCAAAGGTATTTTTTTAAGTCAGTATTCCAAGGTTTAAATTCTAGGTTTTTCCTGTCCAAATAATGACTCTTTAATTTAATTTGAGGAAGTAAAAGGCATATAGAATTTATTAACATAGCTGTTCTCAGGAGTTTAGGAATTTTTTGGCCTTTGCTAGTTAGGTCTGTCCCTATGTTTTCTTCCTAATCAAGCTAGAAGGGAATCTTACTCATAATAACATAATGACAACTGAAAACACCTTAGAGGCATTGTTTTCCTTTAATATTTGGAAATTAGTAGTCCCTTAGGGAATTTTTAAAGAAATCAATAATCTGGTGAATTTACATCACATATTTCCTCTTTAACAGTTACAAGCATTTGATAGTTTTTTTGCCAAGGAAGGAAACAGAACACTGAAGTTTATCTATCAAGAGGGTGAAGCTCCTGGCATAGGTAAATGTTAAAAATAATTTTATCTACAACTTCAGAGAAAAGTAAATTGTTTGGATTTGAAGCAGAGGTGGGTTCTAAATTTTTTTACTACCAGTTCTGTGGGCGTGGCTTGGTGGGAAGGTAATGTGACTGGGTGGGCGTGGCCAACTTTTTTTTTTTTTACTTTTAAAAGCATTTTTTCTACAACCTTAAGAGGTTGCAGAAAAAAATGCTTTTAGAAGCCTCTGATGATCAGGCAACTCAGCTGGGATCACCAGAGACTTTTAAAGGCATCTTTTTTTCTACAACCTCTTCAGCCAAAAAAAATGCTTTTAAAAGCCTCTGACGATCCCAGCTGAGCCATGCGCTCATCAGAGGCTTTTTTTTTAACTTTTAAAAGCATTTTTTCGGCCAAAGAGGTTGTAGAAAAAAATGCTTTTAAAAGTAAAAAAAAAAAAAAGGCTCTGATGAGGTGGGCAGGGTAAGCGAGCGGCGACTGGGCTGGGGACTGGTTCAGGGGCGTGGCCAGCCAATGTTAGTACCGGTTCTCCGAACTACTACAAATTTATACTACCAGTTCTTGAGAACCAGTGCGAACCGGGAGCAACCCACCAATGGTTTGAAGTATTAATAACACGCGTACAAAAAAAGAGCCAATCATGTAAAATAATAAAGAATTTCTACAAATTGGATTTTATCACTGTTGTATTTTCTGCTGCCAATATGCTACATAGCATGGGACGATCTAATCAGTGGTGGGATTCAAAAATGTTTACTACCGGTTCTGTGGGCGTGGCTTGGTGGGCATGGATGGCTTGGTGGGCATCGCAGGGGAAGGACCTATAAAATCTCCATTCCCACCCCACTCCAGAGGAAGGATAATGTAAAATCTCCATTTCTTCCCCACTCCAGGGGAAGGTTACTGCAAAATCCCCATTTCCTTCCGATCAGCTGGGACTTAGGAAGCAGAGAATAGTGGGGGTCGGGGCCAGTCACAGGTGGTATTTACCAGTTCCCCAAACTACTCAAAATTTCTGCTATTGGTTCTCCAGAACTGGTCAGAACCTGCTGAATACCACCTCTGGATCTAATGCTAATAATAATGTTGTATTTTCTAAATGATGGCTTGGAAACTCGTTCAGTATTAATTTTAGAGGTGCCATGGAGGAATTTAAATATAACTTGAATTATATGAGGGTATAGCATTAGTATAAGTGTTTTCTATGAATATTTTTTTCAAAGTTTTATATTCTATGTTTTAGAAAATATATCTGTTGTTATTGCTCATTAATATCAAGTAGGAACAGTCAATTGTTTTGTAGCACATGATAGGTCAGCATAGGACAAATTTAAATTATAGATTGAGGGTAAATATAAGTTAATATGGACTAGCCAAGGACCTGTACATTTTGATTGATTGACAAGTTGGTGTCAATGTTTAGCTGAGATTTTTGCCCAAGAGAAGCTGTTCCCAACCTTATTCTTCAGTTCTTCCAAGGGTGCATGCACTGCTGCTATACTTCTGTACTTCTTTTGCAGACACCAGTGTATTTATTACATAGCAGTGACTTGATGAAAAGATAGCTAGAAGTCTGATACCCTAATCAAAGGAAGTGCCAAAGTAATTCCACAGCAGCTAAACTTAGCTTAACAACAGCAGCAATAACAACAATTTATTCAACCGCCTGACTCTCAACAACTCTGGGCAGCTCACAACAATTGAGAAAATTATAATAAAATCAATTTTAAAAAGGTAAATTATTTTTTTCTCTTTTTTTTCATTTTCAGAGTGTGGGAGAGCAATTCCAGGTATTCTGAAAGGAACGAAAATGATGAAATTGTACGTAGATAAATCTCACGACAAATTCAAAGGACAGTGCTTATTTTTTGTACGTGCTAGAAATGACGTGGCTGTGAATATTAAGACAATGCACGAGGTATTTTTTATTTTCTTTCTCATTATTACCTCTCCTCAAAAAGCAAGATCATCAAATTTAAGGACAATAATAGAAATAAGGCCCATAAATTATAAAGAATCTTAATTCTGGGTGAGTGCATAGTTATTTGATTTGAACCAAATAAGCACCACTTTTTTGTACTTGGGCCCTAGTGTCAGATGAAAACATTCAAGCCACATGGATTGCATTATGACCAGAGGTGGGTTTCAGCAGGTTCTGACCAGTTCTGGAGAACTGGTAGCAGAAATTTTGAGTAGTTTGGAGAACTGGTAGTAAAAATTCTGACTGGCCCTGCCCCCTCATCTATTCTCTCCCTCCCAAATCCTTGCTGATTGGGAGGCAATGGAGATTTTGCAGTAACCTTCCCCTGGATTGGGGAGAGAATGGAGATTTTTACAGTATTCTTCTCCTGCCACGCCTACAAGCCATGCCATGCCCACCAAGCCATGGCCCGCCCACCAAGCCACACCCACAGAACCGGTAGTAAAAAAAATTTGAAACCCACCACTGATTATGACATTGCAATACACACTTCCTCATTTGAACCCCAACCCATCCTGTAGCTGCCAGTGGATGGATGTAATGTTATAGTGTCTGGGTTTATAAAGTACAAAAAGCCATAATGTGATTTGTTTGCTTTATTGTTAGTAGAGTATATGAACATAGGAACTGTAAGATTCTTCATAATTTAGGCAGTATGAAATGCAAGGAGAAAAAATTCTTCTTGTTGCAACATAAAACTTTTTTTTCAATGAGAGAGTTATTATATTTATTTTGAAATGTCAACTATTATTGCCTAATAGCTTTTTGATTCTTTCCACATCTAATAATCATAGTATTTTAATCTTGTTTAGGACATATACTATTCATCAATGGATGGAAGTGAAGGTCTTTTGCTTGCCATCAAAAATACCTTGGCAACTATTTTTCTGCCTGCCATTCTTGCCACAAGCAATTGGGGTGCTTTAAATCAGACGAAGCAGGGAGAACTTGAGAAACAAAGTTTCATCGAAACCTTGACTAGATATTTGTCATTTTTGGATGGTAAGAACAAATAGATCAAACAAACAGACACATAAGCTGACCCTTCCATTTTTCTTTTTAAAATAATTGATAATTTGATGTACTGTCTAATATCTGGTTGGGACATATTATATACTGATTCTTATTCTTATCCTGCCTAGCCAAAAGAACTGCTGATGTGGACAGAAAAGAAGAGCTGGAAGACTTGTTTGGCTAATCAATGGCATACTTTTTTCTGTCCCTCTTAAAATACAGACATCTTTCTGGGAATCCAGTAAAATCATTAAAACCTTGTCTGATCATATTAAATGTATTTCCCCAAGTAGAGTTGGGAAGAACATAATACTATAAAATTTACACATCATAGTTCTTTTGCTTCAAATATGAAAAGCTGATAATTTTATACTATATGAAAAGTCATCATAAGACTGACTGAAATAATAAACTGGAGTGACCCAGTACCATATGACGAAAGGAAAGCAGTGGATTGTCAGAGCATTTTAGTTCAGGGGAAAATTACAAGTAAGGATAATTTCCACAACTCAAATACTGTACTTGATTTTGTGCATTTAACCAGGAGACAGGTCTTACTCCAAGGCCATTCCTAAAGATTGCAGAGAGGTAATCTAAAGCAATTCACATTTGTGTTATATGTACTTTCATTGTCAATTCTACAGAAATCATTTGTCCATTGTATATCACACACCTATGACAATTTGTTTAATAAGACAAATGCATTATTGTTAAAACTTCCCCAGTGAGCTCTTCCTCTGGATTTTCCCTGACAACAGTATGATTATTCATTTTCTTAGATTTTAAGCAAAGCTGTTGTTCTTATATAATAATAAATTAAGTACTTAATATGTTAAGTAGTTATATATGTGTATTGAACCAGAGCTCTTTATGCTTTCTCCCTTTTGTTTTTTCGGTCTTTCTTCTCCCATTAATTTAAAAATTTGATCCCTTTACTTCTTGAGGCTGTCTCTTACTAGACTCACCATTTCTTTTTCCTCTTTTTCCTGGCCATGCATCAGGTTAGGCCCTTTCTGTTCCTTTACTTTCACCCTGAGCATTTGTGTGTGTGTGTTGTTGTAGCTGTGTCTGAGACTTTCATATCCAGCTCTATAACTTTTAGTACTTTCTTAACTCCTGAGCTTCATTTTTGCTTTTGAGATAACCTCCCCCACTCCCTTGGAGATCTCCAATTCTGGTTTTCTTACTGACTCCACAACGCCTCTCAAGAAGTCACTTTATCTCTTCTGTGATCTGTAACACTACCTCTCAGGATACTCTGAGGATCCCATTTCTTCTGCTTCTGGCATCTTCCACTTACAACCCTGTGAAACCAGACTCTTAGCACCCAAATTAACTTCCTAGGTTCTGACAAGCTGTGGTCTATATATATCTGTATCTTTGAGGTAGGATTCTTTTTTTTTTCTCCATCTTTTCATTCATATTATTTGCCAGGTGCAGCACCACCTGAGAATGTGCAAAGACTTGAAAAAAGGACATCCTACATGCTTTTCCCCAGAATGTTGTAATGAAACAGCCCAGGAAACAAATGGTAGAATCTGAAAATGTTCTTTCTCATTATACATAGGTGCTAGAGTGAGCATCCAGGGAACTGTTCAACTGAAAAAAATAGATAACATTGACTTCTCAAAATTCCAGTCTTTTGAGGAAGTAACAGCAGCAGCTGCCAATCCTGATATTATACATCAATTGGAGGATACACTTATGATATGGTACAAGCAAATTGAGCAAGTAAGCATCTTCTGGTACCCTAGACAAGCAGAGGACTATGCATGAGAAGCATAGTTTTTAAAAAAGGACCCATGAAGAAGGCATTTCTGTGGCATCTTTTTCAGCACAGAACACTGGTGGCCAATCACATTATAAAATACAGGCACACCTTGACAGTTCCAAGCTGGCAAAAACTGGTTTATGTCAACATTCCAAACACGCTTTTTAAAGCAAAATCTTTTCTAGATTAACCAGGCATTTGTTTGGGTTGTGATTTTACCCTGAAGGTTTAAGAAGGTGGTTTCCTTTTGATCAAGATAAGAAGTTATTGTTTCAGATCAAAACAGGTTGTCCTTCATTTGCTCTTGGAACAGTTGTAAAGGCCAATAGCCTGAATGATAAGCAACTATATTTCAGCAAATCAAATATTATTTCAACTGATAGTTAAGTATTAATTGAAGATGGCAGCCTAAGATAGGGATTTCAAAGAGCTAATTTTGGACATCTTAAAAGAGTAGCAAACTATTAGCTCTGATGAAGGTAAGGGTCATGATGATGATGATGATGATGGTGATGGTGGTGGTGGTGGTGGTGCTGATTAGTAATGAACAGAAGCACTTGTAAAATTTCCAAAGCACTTTTGTGCTCTGCAGCTTAAGTTGCAAGATGAAGGCAGTGGTTTCTGTGCTGGAGGCACAGGGATCAGAGTGATGCAAACAGCATAAGAATGCAAGCCTCACCCTTTGTCTACATGCATCTTGGGATGCAGCTTGGAACATGGTACTGTATGCCAGCCCTCATTTTTCTGAGGAAAGTAGGCAGCGCCCGCAGACACCATTGAAACAAAATGTCATGTGACAGTCTTGAATGTGGCATAGCAACAAAGACATGATACTTATCTTGTACAAATTTAATATTGGCAGGTTTTGATTGAGAGTGAACAGATGAGAAAGGAAGCTGATGACTCAGGTCCACTTACCGAATTAGAGCACTGGAAGCGTATGTCTGCCAAATTTAATTTTATTATTGAACAGATTAAAGGACAACCTTGCAAATCTGTCATAAATGTTCTCAATGTTTCACGTTCCAAAATTATAAAGGTAATTTTTAGTTGTTGGGTTATTTAAAAAAAAACAATGAGGTTTTAATGAGTTTGTACAGTCTACTTCAATATATATTAAAATAATATAATCTCTATGAAAATCTGTGGTAAGAGGCAATACCTAAGCAGCCCGGGATGAGCCCAACAAGTTAAACAGGTTGGGCCTGCCTTGAACTTGGATGGGAGGCTACTATAAAATCACACTAGGCTAACTTGGGAAGTAAAAAAAAACCCAATTAAAAAAATACATTCACATTTCTGCCAGGAAAATTACATGCAATCATCAAGAGTTAAGCTTGATTCTGTACCTCTTTAACTTCATAAACAAGTTATCACATGTTTGGAGTATTACACTTTTTCCATTTAGTTTAATTAAATCAGAATTAAACTGGTACATCTGCCTGGTATATCTCTAATTGCTAACATGTATTAGAATTGTGACACTCTCATAAGCATGCATTTCAGAAGAAGTATTTGTTTTAATTTAATCAGTTAAAATGATTACATCAATCCAATGGTATGACACATAAATTATGATTTAGATCAGGGGTGTCAAACTCATGTCACAGTGGGGTCACGTGACATATTGGAACTTTCCCCCCCCTTTGCTAAACTGGGCACGTGACGCATCCAGCCCATTGGCTGGGAGTTTGATAGCCCTGATCTAGATGTAAGGGTCAAGCAGGTGATATAGGAATCTGATTCTCACATCAAAGTTATTTTGTAAATAAAGGACAGAGAGCAATACTTTCAAGGCCAAGTAAAGAAACTTTAGGAGAAAGAGATCCACTATTAAAAGCTGGGTCCTCAGATACATAGAGCGCAAGACTGGCTACTGGTTGGATAGCTTTTAATTCTCCACCATAAATCTACTTATCTAACATGTCTGCTTGGAAATGTGGAGTGGATAGAGTTAAATGGACATAGTACTGTATTTGGCACAAAGCCTTGATTCTTCAAAAGTTGGGCTTTAATTCATTGCCTTGTGGTCTCTGTGTGTACACTAGTACTTAGATGTAGTGCAGCTATTTCTCTAAGTGCCAGAACTGCATTTGACAGCAATATGATTTGGTTGACTGTTTGATACTACTGCCATTATATGGCGTAATTGATTTATTCTAATTTAACATTCAGAAAATTGGGGCTAACTTATGGCAACTTTACTCAGATATGAGCATTAACATTTTTTGGAAATCCCAAGTCCAACTTTTGATGACTGAATTAAAACAGCTTTTAGAGCCTAGAGATTTGGAGACAGCCAACGGGTTCAATAGTGGTATTCACTTACCTTTGTAACTGGTTCGCAAATATGAGCATGCATGCCACCTTTGCGCATGTGCAGAGCATCCGTGATGATGTCCGGGCGGGTGGGCAGAGCCTACCCTGATCGCCACCAGTACCGGTTCACACGAACCGGGTAGAACCGGTAGAATCCCACCACTGAATGGGTTGCCACTGCTCTCAGCAGGCAACATTGTAAGTAGTTGCCCTTCCATTTTTTTATTCTATTTCCACAATCTTGAATTAGCTTCATAGCATTGCATGAGTGCATTGTAATACCACTTCCCCAGTATGAAAGTATTTCCCTTCAGTCTACATAAGTGCATTAATGTAACATGGCAATGTCCTAATATGTTGTTGTGCTGCCTCAGCACTCAGAACAACTTGCAAGTCAGCATGACTACTTTGTCATGGCACCGATCTAATGCCTCACCCCTGATATACATGGTCCTGACCCTGATGGCCTTCAGGAAAAATACTAAAAGGTTTCCCCAAGGTACTAGTGTCAGTATGTGGCTAGAACTGACATGGGTGGCTGATGGATGATGTTCATTTTATGGGGCCTCAACCTTGTTTGTTGTTTTAAAAATTTTCATTCTGGTAGATGGGGAGCTACTGTATATAAATTTATTTAATAAGTAAACAATATAGTTTTGTTGCATATACAGTATAATCCCTAGTCTCAACAGTGAGTGCAATCACTGGTAGTAAAATGAAACAATTTTTAAATAATTTATTAATAATATGTAGTTATCAAGACTTTGAATCTGTAGGCTTTTAAGTATATTTATTTATTCATGTATTTATTTATTTATTTATTTATTCCAAGTATAGCTAGAATGTAATTACATTTCTACTACATGAATTCTGCACATTTTATTTCAGTGTTTTAAAAGTTCAACATTTTGTTTTACTATAGCTGTGGCGAGAACTGGATGCCAGAATAACAGATACAGCAAATGAATCCAAGGATAATGTTAGATATCTATATACACTTGAAAAAGTTTGTCAGCCACTCTACAATTACGATTTAGTGAGTAAATTTTGAAGACGTCTGCATACAATTTTGTGTATATTATGTAGTTACTTTTTCTATTATAGTACATGCAGTAAAATAAATGGTTTTAAAATGTATATTATAAGCAGAAGATTCTAAATCTAACTACATTCTAGATATTCTAGTGTCATAAAATAGCTGATCTTTAGGGACAATTATTAATTGATGCTTTACATCTTTCTGTTAATGATGTAGATTTAAATTAATTGTCAAGACTGGGCTGTAGATAGGAATCTAAAATAAGGAAGAAACAGACAATAATCCAAAGTATAACCCAGACTGAAAGGAGAACCTGGAATGCATTCATATGAAATACAACAGAAGATACTTGATAGAAAATAATTTATAAGTTACTTGTTAATAAGTTATGCTTTATTATTTTTATGCGTGTATTGTAAATTGCTTTTTAAAAAACTGTTTATTGGGTACAAAGAAAATGGGGGGAGGAACTGCATCCAGAAATTTGCCTTTTAACTGCAACAAACAAACTCTTTACCCTGGCACTTCTCATTTTAGGCATTAGGAATTTTGACTTGTTCTGAAAACAGCCATCTCCCTCTTGTACCCATTGTCAGTCCCATCTGGTAGTTTAAAGTATGCCATCTTTCACTCTGAATTCTACAAAATATTTTTCTTAGGTTTCCATGGCCCACGGAATACAGAATTTGATTAATGCTATAAGAATGATTCATAGTGTTTCCAGATATTACAATACTTCTGAAAAAATGACATCTCTCTTTATCAAAGTAAGTGCTTTTAATCAGTGGACTGGAGAGCGTTCTGAACATAAGTATGTTGTGCATGCCTCATGTGTCGATTATAGTTTTCTGATGTATACAGTATATTTCAATGTTTTACATCTGCTGGTAAGTGTATCATTAAACAACAACATGTATTGCAGGAACTGATATACATATTCACTCTAAATGGCCATATGAAATCTCAACAGGGCACCTGAGGTTTCCCAAGTGTTAGCAGACATTATTTCCCTTGGCTTCAACCAGATTCCCTCTCTGCTTGTTTTTTCACATTTTAATTTAAATTATATTTTAAAACATTTAATTTTAAAAAGGTGTCATGTTTGAAAGCAAGTCTCCAGCTTCACAGGCACAAAATAAGCTTTCTTGGAAAATTAAAGTAAGCCAGTGCTATCCAGTCATCTCTTTGGAAGAGAGCACAAAGGAAATGGGAGGGCAGGGAGGTAAACCAGGGAGAGTTTTTAAGGAGTTAGAGGCGTGCTAGGTGGCATTCTAGGAGATCAATAGTGGGCTCATGTCTACCAATGTTCCGTCATGGTAGACATTGTGTGCATGAGCAAGCAACACCACCTACAAAGCAGCCATTTCTCAAGAGCATTGAGGGGCACATGACATGGATTTTATAGCTTGTTCGCTAACATAGTTAAAGGTAAAAGTAAGGTAGCTAACATGCTTAATTTGCTCTTTAATATATCTTTTTTTCTCTCTCTATTTTAAAAGGATGATAAGGCTTTATAAAACCATTACAGACTGGAATGTAGGAAAACTTTTTATCCTATTGCTATATGGATTGATCGATAGCTTCTAACATTCCTAAACTGAAACGATAGAAGGAATGGCTGGCAAATATCTCCTGATAAAGAGAAAATTTGTTAGTGCTAATTTGGCATCTGGTTTGCCATAAACTCCAAAAAACGTTTTCTCTCATTAGCATCTTAAATTTCACACCCTTCTTATGTCAGAGCTCATTTAAATGGACATACATGTAACATGTTTGACTACATGTAACTGAATTCCTATGCAAAGGGGAGGTTACTTTTATCTTGTCCAGTCAACTTTTCTTTTGCATTTTCTTTGATGTGTTAGCTATAAAATGCAATGTAAGCTAGGGATCTGGGTTCCCTCTTTGAATGAGAGGAATTCTTTTTATCAGAATATTCTAATAAACTGAATACAATGATCTTCTTGTCTTGGTCTTCTCATGGGAAAATATGCATACTGAGGCACAAACCTAACAGCCATATTTGGCCTTCAGCACCCAAATGTTTCTCAAAACTACAAATATAATCAGTAGCCCAAATGGTTGGAGACCCCTAGTTTCATATGTGTGCACACAGAGTATATTTAATTGTGGAACAACTAAATGCAAGGAAGAGATGGTGTCACACTGCAGAATATGCATCTTTGTTTATTGTGCCATCAAAGGTAGAATCTAGTTCAGATGTAAGTCTATTAGTATGAATTTTAAAGCTTTCAAGCACCCTCTTGTCTTTAGGATTTATGTAATAAAATAATGATTTTAAAGATGTGATTTTACTGTAAATTCTCCAGTTTTTGTGATAATCTCAGGCATAACACAATAACTATAGTCTGAGACTGTAGTCTGATGCAAGCTTGTTTTCATTATAGTATCTTGAAAGAAAAGAAAAAAAGGCAGAAAAAGTATACAATACCAAGGCACTTGTAGGAATAGTTTCTTTTAAATTTTGAATCCCCCCCCTCCCCCAGTACTGGCAATTAGATTCTTTTGGTTTGTCATTAGATGAGCAGTTGCTGTGAAACTTTGAGCATTTGTTTTTTTACTGTTAATGGGAGAGCACATTTAAATAACTAGCTATATACAAAGTTCTGGAAACGTGCAAAATGCTGAACTTTGATGTAAAAAACCATGTATGTTTTTTTCCTTTTTTAAAATATAATAGGTTACAAATCAGATGGTCACAGCATGTAAAGCATATATTACTGATGGAGGATTTAGCCGTGTATGGGAACAGGATACTCCAACAGTAATTCAGAAAATTAAGGTATGTTTGTAATGCTGTATATATTTTCTGTGGTATTGTTTCTTCTCCCTACTGAATCCCTATAATGGGATTAGCATGATGTATAACCGCTATAAAACAAAATTTTGGTTTTCATGTTAGCTAACTTATTATCATGAACCCTCATTAGTGTTATTAGTAAAATTCATACAAAGCCATAATTTACCTGATTGTTTATTAAAAACAATACCAATGTGGAGTTTTCTGCTTAATTAGGCCTCTGGAGATTTACTCCAGCATTATACTTCATAGTCTTTATGCTTGGAAATTAAAAGAAATCAATTTTGAATTATTAGAAAATAGTGAGCATCTTGTCAATATTTTCCCTTAATTAGCAAGAAATTATTAGCAATCAGTATATGAACCTTATTTTGTAGGCTAAGAAAAAATTATCTTCAAAAGCTTCTGCTTGCTCCTATGATCTAAAACAGATTTAGATTCCTTCATATTTCGGTTGACAGCATTAAACCAGATAAAATATTAATTATGAAGATACAAGCCTAAAATCAAGTTCTAATTGGAAAAGTTCTTTGTAAAAGATCCATAAATGGTGGGCTTTTTTCCTACAGTAAATTATATGCATACATTAGGTTAGTTGAATTTATATCCACTCTAATCATAAGGCTTATGCCTCTAACTAATCTTACTAATTACACTCTGATAGTAATTGCTACATAATGTTGGGGTTTTTTTAACATTTTAGGACTGTATTTTTTTGTTTAAAGAATATCAGAAAAGTTTTCATAAAACAAGAAAACAAATTTTGGAAACTTCAGGGGAGAAGACATTTGAAGTATCTGAGATGTACATTTTTGGCAAATTCGAAGCTTTCTGTAAAAGGCTAGAAAAAGTAAGTACTCTTTAGAAAACCTCAGTCTTTTGCCTAACTTGTTCCTAATTATCATTGTGGTTTAGGATGTAACATTTCAGATTGATATAAAAATTCATGACTGAAAATGTTTGCTTTTTAAATATGAAACTTCTTTGGTACGCTACAACAGAAAGCCATGTAATAGCATCCTGGTTTATGTCAAGCAAGGTCTTGTGAAACAACTGACAGTAGTATAGACAGATACTAGAGATAGACAACAACAATTAGATTTGGTTTGGGCGTACTTGGTGATTCAGGATATAGCTCAGTTGAACTCGGTATTTCATAGTTGTAATTTAGTAATCCAATCTATGAATAAATGGCTCAGAGTGGAAATGAAAGGATTTCAGGCAAAGAATGAGAAAGTTCTAATAAGGTTTGATTAAAAAAATGAAAACTAGTAGGAAGAAAGAAAAGGAATTAATAAGACCAAAAGGTATAACTTGTCCCATCACTTCCACTATCAAAGACAAGCTTTTGACACATAACTCTTTACTTAAGAAACCATTAGGTAGACAATAAAGCAAAATGTGAGACTGAATAAACTTTATTAAATCCTTGATTGATTTTGGACACTTGAGAAGGCCTCCAGTGTCTCAAGGAGCACAGAATATATTTAAAGTGTTTGATTTTTAGAATTTGACTAAATTCAGTGAATGTTGGGTACCAAGCAAACCTCAACCTGTTATGAGCTGCCCAGAGTTGCTTAGGTGAAATGGATGACCATACAATCAGATTAAGAACACCGATAAATATAAGGATAACTTTGAAAAGATGGCTTAAGATAAAATATGCCAATAGTTGTCAATCATAGATTACTTAAATCAGTTAGGCTCTATACTTTGTAATTGCTGTAATTGAAAAATAAAGTTGAGGATTTTTTTCCTAGGAAAAAAATATTTTAAAATATAAAGTCATCTTAGGTGTACAATATTTACAGTATAGTAATGGGTGCATTTTTTGTCTGATGTTTGATGGTTTTCTGCAAGACTTTTCATTTAAGAAAAATATAATAGTCAATGCTTGAAAAAAACAACCTTTCTGATTTTAGATAACTGAGATGATAACAATTGTTCAGACTTTTTCTGCCCTGAATATGTCTACCATTGAAGGAATTGATATTATGTCAATTAAATTCAAAAATATCTACCAAAGTGTTCAAAAGAAGAAATATGATATCCTTGACCCACGGAAAACAGAATTCGATGTAGACTTTGCAGATTTCATGACAAAAATTGAAAATTTAGAGGTAGGTCAGATAAATATCTCAATTCAACTCAAATATGAAAAATGTTATTAATTCAGATTAGGACAGCCTGTGAAGTTGTGGTTTCCTTGGTTAGCATGATGATTTGTACTTGAGCTCCCAGATTTGACAAGCTGTTTATGTGGCTTTTCAATAAGGCTTAAAGTATTTTGTTAAGTGAATAAAGTTATTTTATTTTACATTATATATGTATATGGCTGTCCATTTCATACCCATAACTGGGCAACTCACAATTAGCAAGATGGTTACTCAGATATCTTAGACCCATGCCATAAATGACCTTAATAGTAATAAGCAATTCATTAAAACTGGCCATGGAAGCCAATCAGCAACCAGTGCAGCTTATGTAACAGTGATGTTACATGTGCCTCCAAAGCTGTTTGTATCATTGCATTCTGAACCAATTGTAACTTTCATATACACTGCTCAAAAAAATAAAGGGTACACAAGCAGAAGACATCTGAGATCTGAATGAATGAAATAGCCTTATTAAAT
>JANHZT010006669.1:28397-38840 GCA_032468215.1 Stegonotus admiraltiensis | reverse complement strand
AAGCCATGGAGCGCTTTAAAGGTGAGAACCAACACCTTGAAGCGCACCCAGAAGACCACTGGGAGCCAGTGCAGCTCACGCAGGAGAGGTGTTACATGGGAGTGCCATGTCGCTCCCATAATCACCTGCGCGGCCGCATTCTGGACCAATTGGAGCCTCCGGGTGCTCCTCAAGAGGAGCCCCATGTCTTAATGGACTTTTGCTGATTAGGACTGATTGATGTATTTTTACCATTTGTTTATTGATCAGTGATGAGATATAGGAAGATCTTTTTTAATCAAAATATCATAGAAGGTGTTAAGTTGCTGAAGTTTATACTTGTCTGAAGGGCAGGGAAGTCATTGCTTTATGTATCTTTTTAATACTTAATTGTTTTCTCTTTTTCCACTATTTCTTTTCTTTTTGTATTTTTCTTCTAGTTTGCATTAGCTTTTATCGGGCATACATTTCTCTTTCCAGAGCAGTATAATCATTCTTTTAGAGAAGCCCGTTGCTTCCAGATGTACAGTTCTTTGTATTTTGGGAGAGTCCTAATACTGGAGATATGAATAGCTAAGAAGAAAAGAATGGCACCTTTAGCATATACTGATTGATCCAGGGTCATATTAACATTCCTTTTAGTGTGAGTCTAAAAGACAACAACAATAGTACATAATTTAAACCTTATTCCAGCTGCTCAATGAGATTCCAATAGAACAGAGGTGTCAAACTCAAGGCCTGAGGGGGTGGGGCACAGATCTGGCTTGTGGAGTGCTTAGAACTGGCCAATGGGGCTGCCCTGGAAACAGCAAAGGACTGGCCTGCAGTGCCTCTGCCAGTGAAAATGGAGCTCAGGAGGGCTATGTGCGACTCTCCTGAGCTCTGTTTTCACTGGCAGAGGGTTGCAAGAGGCCATCACAGCCAAAAATGGAGCTCAGGAGCCCGTTTTTGCTGACAGAGCACTCAGGCCACCACAGGTGCCCCTGAAACAAGTGACATCAAGCTGGCCATGCCCCATGGCCATGCCCCCCCTTTCACCAGGGGTGAAATCCAGCAGGTTCTGACAGGTTCTGGAGAACAGGTAGCAGAAATTTTGAGTAGTTTGGAGATCCAGCAAATGCCACCTCTGGCTGGCCCCAGAGTGGGTGGGAATGGGGATTTTGCAGTATCCTTCCCCTGCCATGCCCACCAAGCCACACCCACAGAACCTGTAGTAAAAAAAATTGGATTTCACCACTGCCCCCCCCCCGAGGTTAAACACAACCCTGATGCGGCTGTCAATGAAATCGAGTTTGACACCCTTTCAATAGAAGATTGTTACTGACCTTTATTGAACTTTTCCCAAAGATCCAGTGTGCACAGAACATTGTTGTTCTTTCTCTGTCTCAACTTAAAAGAGGAAGCTAATTTTACATTGTTTAATGCAACTCCCAATTAAATACCAAGAAAGAACAAACAAACTCATTATTCAGGTTCTTGTATATAGTTTCCATTTAATAGCTTCTTTCAGCTTCCTACAACAAGAGTTACTGGCTTAGAAGTCAAAGATAATCTCCCTGTCCAAACTTCTAACAATAAAATAAATACAGATTATTTGTTTAAGAAATACTTCTTGATCACTGACTTCTTCTCTGGAACACTTTCCCCCCAGAGATTTAATTAGTTCTGACTTTATTAGAATTTGGAAAAGCAATTTAAAAAAAGAGGTTACTTTAAGAGGCCTTTAAAAAGGAGACAAATTAGCCTCGTATCCATCCTGATCTATAACTGCAATTAATTACTGTTTTTAGCATTGTTCCTCGGTTTTGATTAGATTTTATTTTTTCATGAAAGTGTTATTGTTTTTTAAACAAAGTTTGTTATCTGTACGTTTTACTGTTAGGAATTCTTTCCTTATATGTAACCAACATCTACTACATGATGGGTGGTAGAGATCAATATCCATGGAATATGAAAATATGAAACTTGGTATGATAAAGAGCAAACAATAAATACATTAATGAAGGAAAGGAAAGGTAGAAAAATATGTTGTGTCTCTATGAACTAAAAAGAAAGGTGTTTATGACTCTGCTGGATATGTCCCCTGATGAGGGGGATGGCGATGAAGTGGAATCAGGGGCTTCTAGGGAGTCTTGGCATGGGTGATTCCAGTAGCAGTGCAGCCAATGACCCCATTCTGGGCAAATCAGTTCCAGCAAGCCTTCAGGACTCTTTGCCTGCACTCACTGACAGCCTAACAGCCCAGCCACCTAGTCCTAAATAGAGGCATGTGATAAAGAATCAACAACAGTGAACAAACTCTGTAGAGACTTGCCAACAAATAAGGCCATAGAAGAATCAATACTGAGAAGTAAGCTGCTGCATTTGTGTAGACCAGAGGTCTTCAAACTTGGCAGCTTTAAGACTTGTGGACTTCAACTCCCAGAATTTTCCAGCCAGCATAGAGAATTCTTGGAGTTGAAGTCCACAAGTCTTAAAGCGGCCAAGTTTGAGGACCCCTGGTGTAGACTATAACAGACTGTACCAAACTGCAGGAGATATCCAATTTGCTAGCTTGCTGGCTGGCATCCAGCAGTGTCAAAACCAAAAAGAAAAGAAAAACAGAAGGCTATAATGCATGTGAATGAAGTTGGTCTGATCTTAAAGAATGCCATTGATGAATGCATGCTAGAAGATGAAAGTGTAGTGTAGGCTTAATTATGAATAAAAGGGCTTGATGTATGAAATTGTGTTGTGTGGTATCCATATGAGCATATTCAAAACTAGGAATCCATAGTGTGATAGCTGCAGGTCATGCTCCAATAATTGGTAAATATGCAAGAAGCAGGATGAATTTGTGGGGAAATTGTGTTAACATTCTCAGTGATTGCAACTGGGGGTGAGGTGACATTATCTGTTAGGGATAGTGGATGGCTGGTATCAGGCAAGAGAACAGAAAATGCAACTGGGCCATTTCGGTGAGTAAAAAAAGAATGAATAAAGATGGTGAAAGTTTGATGAACATCTGCTTACAAAATAGAACTGTTAGGAAAAAATAATTATTATTTCATGAGTTACAAACTAATTTAGAAAAAGTCAGTATGCATAAATATGGAAAAGGAAAAACACAATGTCATCTATTATTCCATTACTCAAAATGTTATGTTAAGGTTGAAAGATTTAGAGAGCTTGTGACGGAACACTCATGAATGTGAGACAGACTAGGTTTTGGTAGTATCAGGTGTAGATCTTAGGTGGGAAATGGACATGGAAGACAATGAAAGAAATAAAAGAAACTAGAATGAAAAGAAAAATGCAAAAAAAGAGAGCATTAGTACTGCATTAAACAGTATTAGAAGATAGATTAGTGTTCCAATAAACAGATGGAAAACAGATGTAAGGAAAAATGATATGGAAGCTGCTTGGAATGAAATTGAAATGAAATACAGAGTGTAACTAATGGAGCAAATGGACAGAATGGAAAAGGATGTGGGTGGAATGTTGATGAGAAAGAGGCTGTGGACAAGGAAAATGCATGGAAGATAATCATTGCTGCAAAAAAATTGAGGATGAGAAAAATATACAAGATCATACAAATTATTTTGTAACATACATGAGGAATATATATGGCTTCAAGAATATAGTTAACAAAGAATGGCTAAGATTAAATGAGGTAGAGAAAATGCAGAGGAATTTTGATGAAAATAAATGTTTTACAAGTGAGCTAAACAAGGAAGCAGAAGCAGAGCTAATAGAATCAAAACATAAAAGTGATGAAATCATCTGAATTATTACTGAAGTAAGGGAATGCTAGAAGGAATGCATCAAGGATTTGCAGAGGAATGGTAATGATAAATGGGAATGGAACAGAAATGAATGATATAAAATGTTAGTGTCAAAAGAAATTTTGATTTTGATTTTAAAAAGTCATGCATGTTGTGGGCACATTGAAAAAAAGTACACTGTAAGTAGATGGTTGAACTGCAGAAATATTAAAACATGGATGTTGTTTGGTTATGAAATAGCTGACTGAGTTTTTGGCATGTGTCTGAAGAGTAATCCATGTCTTAACAATTGGAAGATTGCAGTAACTGTTCTCTTGTAATAAGGGAAATCCAATAAGAATGAATGCAAAAATTATGGAAGATTAGATTAATTTTGCCTGTATGCTGACTGAAAGGTGGACACTGAACCAAGAATTTCAATTATACATTGCTGAGATGCGTATTCTGCATTACACTTACTAATTTTTCCTCCTGTATTGAACATATTAATCTGAATTATGACATCTAATTGTTCATTAGCATCATTTGCCTGTAACTGCTATTGCTGAGCTTTGTATTTGTATTTTCAACAAAACAACATATCATTGTTTTTTTGAAAAAGTGGAACCCCGAAGATAGAATGTATAGCAATTCTCAATCAGATTGGAAAGTGCAACTTAAGTTGTCTGCCTTGGACTTTTCTCACTGAGTTCTAATTTGTAATATTAATACTTGAAATACACACATACACAATTTTTTACACACACAAGAGTGTCTAGCATTTCTCTCTTATTAAGAGAAAACTGGCAGAATTTTCTGATTCTGCAATTACTACATATTCCAATGTAGGTTCAGGTATAGGCTGCCCTAACTCTTTATTATTTAAACTTAGGAGGTGCTTCTTCCTATATTGGATTCTGCAGAATTGACCCTAATGAAAGTATTGAGTATGCTTGTGTATGTCTGCTGACAGTTCTGATTTTACTTGACTTCCTAGCCATACTGTCTTGGTTGGGAATTAGAAAGTGGTCATCTCAACAGACCTGGATAGCACGAATTGAGGAAGGCCAAGTTCTATAGCAATAGCATTCAGCACTCTCTGGGCAGTTTACAATGTCAACATATTGCTCCCAACTATCTGGGTCCCCATTTTACTGATCTCGGAAGGATGGAAGGCTGAGTCAACCTTGAGCCCCATCAGGTTTGAAGTCCAGGCTACGGACAGAGTTTTCTGCAGTACAATACCGCATTCTAACTACTGCACTGCCAGGGCTTTTGTGTACACATTAAAATATAAATATACATTTAATACATTTAAATATTTTGTATAGCCTGTAAACCCAATGTTGTGTAAGTAAAAGTCTGAGTCAGTAAAAGAAACAAACAAAAACTTTTTTTAAGAAAAAAAAGCACATTAAGCATATAAATCAGTAATTGACTGGTGCTCCCAGGGAAAGATATAGCACTTAAAATGACTTTTAACTCAAGACTCCACATTGATTAGATTTGGGATGGCTGTCCCTTTAATATAGAGTTGTATATTAAAAAAAACACTAGACTTGTAAAAGGGCATAAATAATGCATTCAAATAAATAAGTCTGGGAGCAGTGTAATTACCAGCTTTGCTCCTAACCTCACCTATAAAACTCCCAAAGGCAATTGCCAGAAATTTTGTACATTGCCATAGGAATTAATCATCTAAATGAAACCAAGTGTATCCATTTTGTTGCACAAAGTTTCTTTTTTTAAAGAAAATCACTGGCTTTTGTTTTTTTCATTATAGAAGAATACTAATAACAACTACAAGATTATTCTGACTAAGAGATGAAAAAAACCCATGGTGAGGAAAAATTACGCAACTATTTTAAATCCATGGGCTCTTCATTTTAGTGCCAAGACAGGAAATGTCCTAGTCTGAAACACAAGCGAGACGCTGCCAGTCGGAGTAAATAATATTGAGCTATATAGGCCTCTGCTCTGCTCTGAAATATGGCAACTCCCTACATTATCCAAAATGGAGGACATTGTTTAAACATTTAACCTAGAGAAAACATGTTACATACATTTTTCTTCTACATAAATTACTTCCTTGGCTGCATTAATTTTATTTTCTTCTCGAATGGAAGAAATAAAATTGAGAAGATTAAGGTGGAGCTGTAACAGACACCTCCCTACTCCAATATTATTGGCTTGAATGAACTAGGTATATCTGATGAAACACAGCTGGCTCCCAGAAGTTGGTTTAACCCCACGTTTCCCCCATGTGTGGACTACAATTCTCAGAATTCCCAGTTTACGATAATTCTAGGAATTAAAAGTCTATACTTCTGGAGCGTGACAGGTTGAGAAAGGATAAAAGAAAACATTTCCCCTGTATTTAGTGGTGATTGAGTGAAAGAGCCTGAAAGAATGGAAAATCATAAATATCTAGGGCTTACAGGTAGACCTTGACTTACAAGCACAATTGGGACCAGAATTTCTGTTGCTAAGCAAAATAGATGTTAACTGTGCCCAATTTTATGACATTTTTGCCATGGATGTTAAGTGAATCACTGGTTGTTAAGTAAATTATGCAGTCATTAAGCAACTCTAACGTCCCCCATTGACTTTGCTTCTCAGAAGCTGACTAGGAGGTCATAAATGGAAATCACATGACCCCAGGGCACTTCATCTATCACAAATACATGCCAGTTGCTAAACATCTGGATTAGGAGCCGCGGTGGCACAGTGGTTAGAGTGCAGTAGTGCAGGCTACTTCTGCTGACTGCCAGCTGACTGCAATTTGGCAGTTCACCAGGATCTCACGAGGTTCAAGGTTGATTCAACCTTCCATCCTTCTGAGGTCGGTAAAATGAGGACCCAGATTGTTAGGGGCAATAGTCTGACCCTGTAAACCACTTAAAGAGGACTGTAAAGTGGTATATAAGTCTATGTGCTATTGCTATTTTGATCATGTGACTGTGGGGATGCCATGAGGGTTGTAATTGTGAAGACCATTTTTTTCAGTGCCATCATAACTTTAAGCAGTTGCTTAATGAATGGTTGTAAGTCAAGGACTATCTGTATCTGAGAAGTCAATATGGGACAAAAAGTTTAACACAGACCATTTTCTTATCTCCATATGAGTAAGATATGGAAGTCATGTTTCTTCATGAAAGAGTGCTTTGTGCTCACTGAGTCCTACTATTATTCACAGTACATTATTTCTACCACACAGAAACACAAGCTGTCAAACAAGTTGCAAGTTGGCACCTTAGGAGCTGCAAAAGGACATACAAATGAGCCCACAATGTCTAGGTTTTAGTATCCCAGAGCCACTTTCTTGTCCATCAGATATCCTGAGCAAAAGTCAGAAAAGTATAATTTAATATTGTGTGATCTACTGGGCCTTTTTTTGTTTAGGAAAATAAGTGTGATTTCATAGAGGGTTATACAAGTGGAAATAGTATGAAGGTAATGGAATTTTCCCTTGTTCATATTAGGATGAAAGGTAAGCTGGTCAATTTAATTGAAAAAAGTGTACTCCCCATTCAGAATACATTAGATATGGGGGAAAGGTAGATTAGGCAAGCTTCATCATTTAGACCTTGAAAAAGCAACACAATTCTCATACTGTGTTCTTCTATACATATGACATTAGTATGTGCAGAATCAGATGATTCATCTGTTTAGGTTGGCAAGGAGGTTATTTATTTAGAAGCAACTGTCCAAGGACTTGGGAAAGTGTCTTTTTGAATCTTCTTGTCTATAGAGTATATGCTTTATTTCTGAGCTTTGCCTTCTTTCAGAATTATGACAGGATTGTTATTTCAAGATGAATCCCATGAATCCTCTCAACCAGGATCTCCAATATTTGCAGATGAGATAGTTCATTGAAACTACAAGGAAATGATACAACTTGGTTGCTATGATAGGTGTGACCAGTCTCAGAATATCCATTTCACAAGAAAGAAAGTGGGAGATGTTGAAAAACATTGAAGTTGTCCAAAAATCTAAATCCAAGGCAAGGACAAGGGGCATCTGGGTTACAAAACAACCCTCCTCCTTCTAGATTTGCCATTTCTTCCTCTCAGCCTATTGGATTGTTCTCGACCCTGCCCAACCCTGTTAAGTTCCCTCCACTTTCTCCCTTTAATGAAATATTTCCCTTTCCACTTTTGACGCTTCCATTCATTTTGTGGAGGAATAGCATCTGAGAACATTTCAGGGGAAAAAAAAATCAGTAACTTCTAACTGCTTACCATCTCTACTTTCTAAGAATGCCTCTGATCCCAGGAGGTCTACTTTTTTTGGTGCCAGCACTGCTGGCTGCTAGCCAGCAAGATAGCAAGGTGGATGCCTCCCACAGTCCAGTGATAAACAAACTCAGGCAGAACTTTTAGAAGCAAACAGTTCTTTTTATCTAGAGCTAAAGATGGTAATTATAACATAGTCAAGGCTTGGCATGAGTCAAGACCTGGAAACTGATAAACAAAACAATGAATCTAACAGGAAAGACAAGAGAGTTCAAAGTACAGCATGACATAATAAACATGATGAACTGAGGCTGGGAAAATTATTTCAAACAAACAAACAAATGAAAAAATCCAGCCCAATGAAAGCAACCCCTTGGTCTCAATTCCATGTAATTTCCTCATTTCTACTACTTTGGCTTACCTTGATTTGTCCAAGAGGAATTACTCTGGTGCTATAAGAATTGTGGTTTAATTAATACACCTTTATTAATTATAATTATTCTTGGATCCACCCTTATGTACATCCTCTTCAGTTATCACCTTGACTCAAAAATGTGAAAGGTACTTGGAGGTACCTGTTGTTTGTCTTTGAAGTATTCCCATTTGGGGGAAAAAATAAAATATTAGATAACCTTGGCACATAAAGTGTCTCTAGTTGCAGTGGAAATGAAATATCACACTATTTAAACTCACATTAATTGTGACCTACCTATAAGTATATAATGATACAATTACAGTTACTACAATTACTGTTTTTCTTTGGGGTTGTATAGCTGTTCCTGTGAACTACTGATTTGCTAATAGTAGCTTTTAATCCTAAAATGCAAGTTGCCTTGAGTTTCTTTGGGGATTGAAGCGACATGCAAGATAAAAGTCTCTAAGTGCAACCCACCTCACAGGGTTCCTGTTGTGGTGAAAATAGGAAGAGGAAGGAGTATTATGTATGCTTGCTGTCTTGAGTTACTTATAAACTAGTAAAGGTAGGATAAAATTCCAATAAATAAATAAATGAATATGTACATCTGCACATATGATTCCTAATCTGCTTTAGAGTACCAAAGATGTCATGACCCCAATCCCAGAGGTTCAATGAATTTTTTACTTAAAATTTTCTTTTGCTTAGTGAGGAGGATGAGAGCCTGGTCTCTCGCAACCCTTCCTAAATAAATAATTTTAAAAAGCAGTTTTTTTTCTTTTGGTTTTTAAGGAAAAACCTTTGCACAGAATAAACTGCATTGTGACATTCATGTGTTGACAGCTGTCAATTTCCTTATTGCTCTTCACATTGCAATTGGGGAGAGAGGAGCTTTTTAAATTATTATTATTTTAATGGGAACATTTGGTTAATAAAAGGCATTAATTGGCAGGAGTCTCTTCTGGCACTTGTGCTCAAATTGCTAACTGATTTATGTACAATATGTTAAAAATGATCAGGTTCCGAGAGGCATTCCCCTTTAAAACCAATGTTTTTCATTGAAACAAACAAATAAATAAT
The DNA here is from genome assembly GCA_032468215.1 of Stegonotus admiraltiensis. Classification (NCBI taxonomy): domain Eukaryota; kingdom Metazoa; phylum Chordata; class Lepidosauria; order Squamata; family Colubridae; genus Stegonotus; species Stegonotus admiraltiensis. The sequence goes on along the minus strand of JANHZT010006669.1, from coordinate 29,388 downwards.
TAGCACTACCAAACAGTTATACTTTTTTTTGGTTTCCTTTCCTTTATTGTTTCCTATTCTTTGAATGAAAATATTTCAAGAAATGTAACCATTGTTGCATGAGAAAATGCAAAAACTTAAATTAAGATTGTTGTTGCATGCTATCATATAAAAGTATACTCTTTGTGGGCCTACTTGCATGAAGAAAAAAAATGTCTCTGAATGTTGTGCATGAAAGTATCAGTTTTCCAGCTGATTTGAAATTATACATCTTGCCAGGACAGGCAGGAGCAACTTCAATGATTGGAACTGCCTATCAGAGTTACCTTACCCTCTTAATTCCTGTCTCATCTTCTACTAGATTAAGAAATATTTTTTTTAAAATAATACCTTAGATGATGAGTACTCTCTTTTTCTTAAGGAAATTTTTAAAGTAATTTTAAATTGTCTTTTCCTGAATCGTAATCCTGAATTATTTAAATGATGAATATCTGCCATGGCTAAAGCAAGCAATGGCTGGGTTCCCACAGTTGTGCTATGGCATGATTTGCTGCAATTTGTAGCTTAACATACTTTTATTTATTTATTTTTATCCCACCTTTATTATTTTTATAAATAACTCAAAGTGACTAACATACCTAATATTCCTTCTGCCTCCTATTTTCTCTCCCCAAAAAAGGAGGTCAGTTGGGCTGAAAGATAGTGATTGGCCCAAAGTCACCCAACCAGTTTTCATGCCTAAAGTGGAGCTAGAACGCTCAGTCTCCTGGTTTCTAGACCAGCACTTTAAGCACTAGACCAGGGGTCAGCAACCTGCGGCTCTGGAGCCACATGTGGCTCTTTCACCCCTCTGCTGCGGCTCCCTGTCGCTCAAAATATGTTTCACAGCCACCAATGTGCGACACCTACCGGCATGCGATTTATTCAGCTTTTCAACCCCCGATAGGCCAACCATGGATAAATCCAAGAAAAGAAAAGTTTCAGAAGAAAACAGAATGTTTAATTCAACTAC
>JANHZT010006669.1:0-24866 GCA_032468215.1 Stegonotus admiraltiensis | reverse complement strand
AATTATTAGAAGTAATTTAGAATGTCAGAAAAATGTCCCAGGTGTGATTTTCAGCTTAGGCTGAAAACCCTAATATGCTATATCAAGAGAATAATTTTCATTAATTGTATATATTAAGTATCCCTTCCCTAAAAATATTCATTTTATAGCAGTCTGTCTATATAAAGGTACTGCATTTTCCAGTTTGAGAAAATCACGGTCAGTCTTGATTTGAAATGGGAAATTGTCCGCTGCCTTTAATGAGCTGATATTGATCTCTTGGTGGTTTTATAAGTGGTCGTAGCAATAATGAGCCAAATATAGTTATTCATTTGCAAAACTACGCAATCTTTGTTCCTTCTAATATTCTTTCACATTCTCTATTCTCTGTCCATGAATATAGTGCTGATTTTTACACTAGAGATCTGGATTCAAATATCACTCATTTCTTTATGCAGCAAGAACTTTGTAAAATAGCTCTCTAGTATAGATGTTAGAATTTGTACTGAGAAAGTATGTTTTATGCCATGGGTGGGTGACAATGGAAAAACCGAGTCATTTTGCTTAAAATGTTGGCAAATTAGGGAGAAGTAGAGCTTGGAAGTAATTGCCTACAAGTCAAGATCTTTTTAATAGGGATTCTTGAAAAAGTCTTTACATATTAATCTACTTCACAGGTTTAAAAGTTCTTAAACATTGTCTCAAAATAGACATTGTCTGTGATAGAAGTATGTTGTTTAGCAATTTAGGAGCTTCAGCTTGAAGCAATGGTTTATTCATGCAGTCATGAGGTAAAAGTCAATGGGAATATCTATGTAAGTTTATCTGGATTCCATCAATTCAAATACTCCAATGTGTACAGAATATAACAGCCCCAATGATAAATGCAATACAAGTGAGCACTGTTTTTATTCAAATAATTTTATAATTGGGGAAGTTACTGGAAACTCACAATAAGGTTAGTAAGTGGGTTATGGACAAGAAAATACTAAAAAACAAAGCCAGCTAACACTCACTCCACTGTTCACCCGAATGATCTCAAGCAGATCACGTGCAGAGATTTTTGCTAATGAATCAGTAGGTCTATATGGAAGGACCCATAGCAACAAGTCATTTGATTCACAAAATCCAATTTTCCACAAGCCTTTAAATGTTAAGTCTTTTTATTCCACATAAAAGGAAATGCAGCACTGTTCCCTAAGATCAGTGAAGCAGAATTAAGTAAATGCTGTGAAACTAGGAGCCATATAAGCACAATCATGTGCAATCTTCTTGGTAGCAATACATGAGTGATTGTCACTGTCACTGTAATTGTCTTTAATCTCAAGGTGATTAAAAACCTAGTTCAGACTATCATCCTGAGATTTCTTGGTTGACTTCCCATTTCCCCACCCTGCTCAGTTCTGGAGGGAACATTGAAGGAAAGCCACATGTTGCCACTCTGTTGACTTACAAAAGATAAATAAAAACAAACAGCTTCATTCAGTTAAAGAAAAAAAATGATAAAAGTTTTCTTCAAGTTCAGTTCCCTTGCTGGTGATTTCATGGACAGTCTTTTTAGTTTTCTTGGTGCCAGAATGGAAATGGTTTTGGTTCCTTTACTTTGGGATTTGTGATGTTAAAAGGGATGGATAGGCCCGGCAACAGTTAATCACCACAATAGCTAAATTGAAGAGCAGGGTATTCTATCAAGCGTTGGCATGTGGTTTGGTTTACATTTGACTTGTGTAATTCTCAGAAACAACTAGTTTGCCAATGAGAAAAAGATGTTGAACTAAATGGAAGTTGTGTCTGGCATGGTACCTATCAGGTGCATCTCTCGATTGCCAGGGGCCAGGGAAAGGCTTGAAAACAATTTTGCATGACAAAATATAGCTGCGGCTCCCCTCCCCACCCAGCGTTGTATAATCCAGGTGGTGACTAGCCGCCTGTGTGCGTGAGTGAGCTGGGGAGAAGATGCAAAGGAGGAGGAAGGCAGCCAACTCGGAGACAAACCCGCTCGCCTGATCTTCTCCTCCGCCTGCCTTCGCTCGGTTGCAGCGCCTTGGAGACAAAGAGCCTCCCACAATCCGCCCCTTTCCTGATTGCATTGCAACTGCAAGCCCCTTTCTGGACCAGGGATCTTCTTCCCCGCCCCCTCGGCCGGCTCCTCTGTGCCTGTAAGGCGAGGCGGATCAGGCGCAAGATGGCTTTAGCTGGCGTTTGCATCTGGCTTTCTTGCTGCTGCAGCCTCACGGCCGCCGCCACCAATGCAGCCGCCGCCGCCGCCGGGCCCGCGGCTGCCGGGCCGGCTGAAGCAGGCGGGGACCCTTCCAAGGAGATGGAGTGCAAACTGAAGAGCATCACCGTGTCAGCGTTGCCCTTCTTGAGGGAGAACGACCTAAGCATCATGCACAGCCCCTCGGCCTCTGAGCCCAAGCTGCTCTTCTCGGTCCGCAATGATTTTCCCGGCGAGATGGTGGTGGTCGATGACTTGGAGAACACCGAGCTGCCCTACTTCGTGCTGGGTGAGTTCCCCCCCTTCACCCCTCCCTCCGGCCTAGTTGCCCCTTCTCTTAATCACAGGCCCAGTCCCCAAACTCTTCCGTTTCTTCGCTGGATTCCGACGCTCCGAGATCCCAAGCTATGGCCACTCCAAGTTGGCAACCAGGTTGAATCTATGTCCCCCAAGGCCTTTTGTGCCAATGAGGGCACGCCGTCTCCTGCCCGAGAGGCCCTCCGTGGCCCGCCCTCCCCAACCCAAGGAAACGGGGCGAGAAAGGGAAGCTGCTCTGGCTGCAGTTGGTAGAAACTGGCTCCATAGCTTGCTCTCCTCGGCAGGCGGCACACTCCTTGCCCTTTCTCTAGATGCGCGACGGCGGAGTGAAAGAGGAAGCCGGTAGGTGGGCGTAGCGCACGCAGGTGGGTCGTTTGAAGACTCGAGCGGGCGGTCTGGACTCCAGAACGCCCGCTGCCGCTGCCGCGGTTTTCCTGGAGTGGAGAGCATTTGGGAGAGGCCACGCTAGGCCCAGCCTTCCTGCGCGTTGCCTAGATAAAGAAGGGGTGAGCAAGTGGAGAGATGCTGCTCCTGCTCCTGGCGATTACCTTTATTATTCGCTTGTTGATCCGAGTGATAGGAAGCTGCGAGGGAGATTGCCCTGAGCAGGCTCCTTGCCTCCGTGCGCACAGCAGGTGGAGCTGTGCGGGTGAGGACCTGGAGCCGAGATGTCACTGTTGCTGCTTGCTCATCAGAAGGGGCTCCGAAGAGGATGACAAGGAGTCATCTGAGGCTGCTTGCATGCCCCACTCAAACATAAACTACTCGAGTCCACTTGGCCTTGTTCTATTTTATGTCAAGTGTGATTACATTCTGGATCACTGTGTCATGTAAAACCCAGAAATGGATGATCTGTGGGTAGCCACCTCATATGAATACAGCCACTATCTCCATTTTCTCACTAAGTTAGCAGATAGAATTAAGCTTATCCAAGCAGTCTGAACACTGTAGGATGTGAAATGAATGGGAATAATCAAAATTTCAGTATATTTCCATGTTCGGGATCTTTGCTGTTATTAAGCTTTTGCTATATCGGTTTAACTTTTCGTTCATTAGTGGGACATTGTCTTGATGTCTTCTTGGGAGGGGATGCTGTTGGATAATGACAATCCAATGACATGCGGTTCCTGCATTTTGTTTCAAAGTATAGGCACTTCCCTTAAGAAATTACCAATGATTGGTCAAAGCTGGTATATTCAGATAAAATTTATCCTTTAAGTATTGGATCAGGAGTCAAAGAAGCATGTTTATGAATCATGGCTTTATGCTAGATTAAACATGAAGAATTGCTTATATTCCAGAAGAGGAGGAATTGTCAGAAGGCTGTTTAAACAAGAATTGGGGTTGAGTTAAGCCCATCACTTGGCATTTGTTGGCTTGCTAGGAAGTTCTGATTAAGGACCATGACCTTACTCAACAGGTCAAGTAGTGGTCAGTAATGGACCCATGTGGAATTGGGCCCATTTGGGTAATTAAATCCAATCTAGGTTTCAGTAGAGAGATACAAATCAAAGCATCCCCTCAGTGTTCCTAGCTGAATTGCTTTGAGGATAAACCTCAGTGAAAGAGGTAGGATAAATGAGTATGAATTCAATCCACCACTGAAACTATATTGGCTTGTTTTTGGCAAAAGTGAAGGCAGGAAAAACCACATATTGTTATTAAAATGATGATTATATCAGCCAAGCATAGAGGCAGCACATACTCACCTAGAGGGTTAGTTGTGGCTCATTGTCTTCCATGGTAGCTGGCATAAAGCTAGGGTTAAGGAATGATCCTGAGCTAACTTTTGATACTCAATTATTATTATATTATGTATTGATTTAATGAAGCATTTAGTATTCACACTCATTGTTCATTCCAAGAGTGGCTCACTCTCAGTACAGAATCTTTAAGATAATTAAAATGTGATGACAAAATGTTAACTATCAAGTTAAACATAGATTTTTAAAATAAAAAGGCTTTTATTTATGCCAGTGAAACAGATTTGGTACCAAGTAAAGAACTTTTGGTAAAGGAGTTCCAGAGTGAAGGTTCCACCCCAGAAAAGTAGCCAAGTAGGTGTCCCTTAAGTTTTATTTTCTTTGTGTTGTAGCAACATGTATGTGTCCTGATTCTAGATTATATCTTTTTGGAAATAATTTCTTTCTTGCAGTAGATATGGATCCTAGTGAGCAAATTGATCAGATGTGAACAAATTAAACTTCAGAGTTTAGGTTTGGGGTTTTTTTGTTTGTTTGTTTTTTTGCCTTTTGGGTTTTTGGCTTCCCTAGAAATTTAGAGAAGGGTTCTTGAAATTTAATAGAAAAGAAAGGCTCCACGTCCATTATTTCCTCCAATTTCTTCATCCAAGTTTGAGTATGGGCTATGCTGAGTGTACTGCTGGGAATTTTATCCAGGAATATCTATGGGTCTGAAAGGTTTTTACTCTTCCTGTTCAGTGGCATGCATTTCCACCCCAATTCTACAGACTCTATCCATTTTTTACTTGTCAAAAACCCCCCCCCCCACTTTACCCTCAGGTCAGCAAAAAAAGTAGAAGGTGATATTACATAGGAAATGTAAAAGAAGAGAAGACTTGACATGGTTGTCCTTTGCTATACTGTAGTCCCAAAGGAACAGTGTCCTTTTCAACCCGCTTGTTTAAATTTAGCCTTGGATGAGAAATCTCTTTAAATGCTGCTGGATTGAAAGAAGCCTCCTATATTCAGAATATTTTATGCAGTTGTGTGGCATCCATGGGTATGTTTCTCCCTTTTTTTGGTTCACTTATTTGGGCATATGATGGTGCCAAATATGGAGAAGTGGTAAAGTCTGGGTTAAAAGGAACTATTACATCAACTAAATTATGTCCTTTGCCACACTTTAGGACATAGAAGAGATGGTAAATCAAAACCAAAAGGGAGGGTGCGAAGGGAATCTCAAATATTCTGACAGTAGGAGGACAACAATTTTCTTTCTGCCTTTTCTTACAAAAGAATAAATTCAAAGATGAACAAAACAAATATATTTTATATCATGTGTATTTTACTTTTGTAATCTATGTTGAGTGTCTTCTTATATCCTGTCAACAATGAGCCAATGTAATGAAACTTGATACATAAAATTTGTGATGTTTATCCTTAATTATTACCCAACATCCTATACAGCTGAAAAACATTTCCATAGAAATTCTCCTGGGCAACCTTTCTTTCATTTAATATCTGGTTACTTAGCCCATCAAGTACATGACATATGTTTTATACAGGAATGGCTCTTTGAAAATAGGGAGTTGAAAACCATCAATGATTTTTGCAGTGCATACAAAATAAATTGTTCCAGATTTCTTTCCCTTAATTTTTCTGTGGGACTCACTGATAGGGTATCATAAAGAACTTATATTGTATTATTGATGTTGTTTTTGTTATGTTTTTGAAACTAGATTCTAAATGTTATTTCACATGGCACATAATAAGGTCGACTCAGCCTTCCATCCTTTCTAAGGTGGGTAAAATGAGGACCCGGTTTGTGGGGGCAATAAGCTGACTTTGTATAACATATACAAAAGTCTGAAGGCTATTGCTTAACGCATTTAAGCCGCCCTGAGTCTCCGGAGAAGGGCGGCATATAAATAAATAAATAATAATAATAATGGTGAGGCAAGGCACCAATCTTCAGTTCAATCTGGAACTGAAGCTAATTGCAACCTTCTTGCAAATGCTATTTTTTACCACTGTACTGAAGAAAAAGAAGTGTTCTGTTTTAGAATCTTCTGCTTTAGATTATTGGGATAAGTAGCAGAAAGTCAAATTTTTAAAAATCTTCTCACTCTGCTAGAGAGAATGGTCTATAGCAGTAGGCCCCCAACCTTTTGGGCACCAGGGACTGGTTCCATGGAGAAAGGCTTTTCCATGGACCAGAGGGGGCATGGTTTTGTCTGCTACCTGCATCCCGTGGATGGGGCTTCATTTGTTTGTGCGGCCTGGTTACTGGCATGCCATGGCCCGGTGCTGGTCCATGGACCAGGGATTGGGGACCTCTGGTCTATAAGTAACAGAACAATATCCAAACAAACAATAATATTATGTGTATGTTCTTTGCAATCTAGTAAAAATTTGAGTAAACTATGCCACTGTATTAATTTATAGAACTAATTATTTCCTTTTTATAGGATAAAACTGAACTGCCATTCAGTTATGTACATACCCATTTGATATCTAACAATCAAACTACATGAGATGCTGAGATGTGTGCATGCTAAAAATAAAATGGAGCAGCAGAGACAATAATAATAATAGGGGAATAAAAATTCCCTGGTGACAAGATATTATTCTAGTAACTTATCCTGTGGTTCCTTTGAGGAAGATAGAGCAGCATTTTAACCTTACATCAACTTTGAGACTGTAAATTAGAGAAAGGACCTTTTCCCTCAAAATCACAATGGATATGAGCTTAGAATTCCCATATTAAAAGCTAACCCTGCACCATGCTAGATTGACTCATTGTTGTTTGAGTGGCATCAAAATGTAATGCCCAATAGGGTAACTGTATAAGTGTGTATTTTACCATCAAAATATATTGCATACCTAAATAAATAATTGCATTTTGTGGAGTTTGAAAAGTTTATTAAATTCCACTGGTTGTTACATTATTTTTTATGATATCCATGCATTCTTCCCACTCAGATGGTCAATAATTTAATTCTCCCATTCTGCAAACAATTACTAGCAATTCAGTAATTGACATGCAGCTCATCTTCAGCCTTCAAGACTTAGCTGTCGATCAAAATTTCAGTACTGTCTGCATGAGTCTTGCCTTTTGCATGAAAATTATATAAAGATCTGTAGGATAGAATTTTATTTTTTCAATGAGCTCAACCATGTACACTCCCTCCCCGCTTTACAGTTCTTCTATCAAAATGCTATCAATTTGGATATATTCCTACTACTTGAAATTCACATGGCATACTTATTATGTTCATTTAATATTTTTCTGTTACCTATTTATCCATGCCAGGTTTTTACTGAAATAGTCTCTAGCACTGCAGGTTCTATGACTGAGTGATTTTTCACATGAAAGAATTCTCTGAATATAGAAAATTACTACACCATGGAAAAGTGCTCTACCTATTTGACAGGCATCTCCTTTATTTAAAGGCTTAGTATGTCAATTGTTTTTTTTAGGAGTTCTAAATCATATGAGCCACCCCCTTTTACCCTCTCAGTTTAGCTTAGTTTAGTGAATAAATGAAGCAGTGTTTTTGAAAAAAGATGGAAAAAATAACCACTGAGATTATGGATAATAAATTAATTAACAATGGCTCTTTAACTAGATATCCAACCTACAGCTGCTTCTCAGCTGGCAAAAAAACTGTCTGTCTAGAGATCTGCAGGCATGTTTAGCAAAAAACCAAAGATCCCAGAGCAGTAATTTACATAGCTGAAAAAAGATGGTATAAAAATGTTCTTCTGGCCATTAATTTTTGATATCTCATCCTTGAAAATAATAGATCTGTATTTTCTCATGATTTTCGAAACTCTTCTTAATGTGCTTATAGCTAAAGTATAACTGATATTATTAGTATTTTTGCCTTCTCCTCTTGGTTTCTGGAAGATAAATCAAGATTTGTGCCAAATGCATCATGAGTCTAGTGCACATTAATATAAATGATTGGACACAAAATACCAAATTCTCACTGCATCATCCATTACTTCTTATTCATTTGGAGTATACCTGACTTGCTATTAAATATTCTTATATTTAATCTTTTTAAAAGGTATCATGGGTAGCTTACCTCTCCATTAGAAAACTAATACAATAATGTATTGTATTGTGCTGAAATTAATACAACATCCACTAGGGTGATCCTGATCCTCAAGAAGTGATGCTTACTACTACAACAAGTCCTATAAGTGGTTCAGCTTCTTATTTCCAAGAATAGTAATTCTATTAATTAGGCATAATTATTTCAATGAATTAATCATTACTTTGAGAAAAAATGCTTAAATGTTATCTTCCTTTCTTAAATCAAGTGTGACTCATCTTGGCTGCTGCTGCATTCAAATATAACGATATAGGCCATAGGTGTTTATTTACTCATTATGTTTGTATTTCAAATTTTATTCAGGAGCTTAAATGGCAATACACAATACTGCCTGAATCCTCTTAAGTAGCCGCCTTCTGATGTAAGTTGAGTAACCTAGATTCACCCACTGAGTTTCTATGGCTCAAAACTTAAGCAGACTATTCTGCTTCTAGGCTAACATTTGAATCATTATACTATATTGGTTCTCAAAAAACAAACAGAGAAGTTGGTTACTTACAGTAGTTTACAATTCAAGACGTGCTGATGTAATGGAAATGAAACTGAGCTTCTATCAGTGATAACTATATACGTAGTGCTAGAAGGAGCTATAAATCATTAATAAGAAAATAGTTGCAAGAAGAATATCTGGGTTGTCCTTTTCATTGATTTTATATATCCTTTTGAGCAGCGTCTGAAACTTACACTTATTTTAATTCAGAATTACAGTAGATACTGTACAGTTTATAATTTTCTGTTTCAAAAAGCTGAAAGTAGCATTCATTTAAAATAAAATATGCATACTAAATCAATACATTACACACCAGCTTAATTTTAACTTAATCATTATAATACATTTTCGCAAAGGAAAATGTATTTCCTGTATTGAGGCATTCCCTAAACTATATTTCTCTACCTGCTGTTCATATATGCAGATTTACTTAAAGGTAATAAATAATATGAAATGAACTGAAAGACAATGCCTTCAGAATTAAGTTAATCAGATGTGTAAATGACAGTATTTATTTGACACCCTGTCCCCCCATAGTTAGTATGTATTTGTTACTAATTCTTTTGAGGTCTTTGAAATAGGCCTATCTGGTTGGGAGGGAAGAAGGATGAAAGCTCTGAAACGTGCATGGTAAACATGCACGGAGCAGATGGTGCCAGCAGTGGCCTGTGCAGAATAGGTATGATGCAAAGCTCCAGCAAACTCAGTCCTTTGCTTGGTCCCATTGTTTCATTTCTACATGTAAGTAGGTCTCTAGGCTGCCACAAAGAAGCTTATGTCCATGGCTCAGTTGCAGCCACAGGAAGATTGCAAAATCAGGCGTTTGATGCACTTAAAACAGCCTGTGTTCAGCAAGCCTGGGATCGTTGCCATGGTAACTCATAGCAGGGGCCTGTGCCACCCAGTCAAGCAAAGACGTATGAAGGATAAACAAGCAACTGTTTCTTCTTTGGTTTCCAAACTGTTTATATGTTTCCTGCCTCCTAAACATTCAGAGAAATAAAATTGGGGTGCTGGAATTATGAATGGTTTGTTTGTTTGTTTGTTTGTGGTAATGGTATATTTTTGTGACGCATAGCTGCATAATGCTAGGACAAGATATATTCGCTTAAAAAGTTGAGGAACCTACTTGGCACATACTGTATGTGTAGTTGTTCCTTCCCACTCTGGAAGAAGGAAGGAGTAAAGAAGAAGGATATTAAATCAGCAGTAGAATAGCTTTGCATAATGGCCATCTATCAACCTAAGGTTTACATGTATCCTTCTATTACTTCCCAGATTGTTTTATAATAATGAGAAAAGGTATTGAAATGTATGTTTTTGTCAGGCTATTTTTACTGCTGATCATACATATTGCTGATCTGTAACATTGAAACATTATGTGGAATTAACAGAGGGCAAGCATTCATTATCACGCTCCCCTTCTGTATATTTTTGTGAATGGAAGGGGCAATAGCATCCTTACATAGACTTATTTCCATAATGGGAACCCAAGGTGATTAATGAATTTCATAAACATATTTATAATATAGCCTCTCTCTCTCTCTCTGTTTAGGGTATGCTTATAGTCGGCACAGATGCACACTTACCCGTCAGATTTGAGAGGGGTGACTATCGGGGTCTCCCATTTTGCATGGTCGACTGGTACTAGTTTGCCCTGACGTATGAGCTTATCCAGCTCCTGGTCTATCTTAGGCTTGAGCGTGAATGGCACTCTCCTCACCTTCATTCTAATGGGGGCTATATTAGGCTCCAGGTTAAAAGAAATAGGAGTCCCCACATACTTACCAAGGCGGTCATCAAAAACGTCCTGGAATTTGCAGAGCAGGTCGTCCGTCAGGCCGCCATTGGTGGAGTGGATCCCGGTTACCCTCATGCCCAGGGCTTTGGACCAGTCGAGTCCTAGGAGGCTCAGTAGACATCTGTTGACCACGGTGATTGGCAGCTGCTCGTTGAAATGGTGGAATTTCACCTGGAACGTCCCACAGTCTTCAACAGAAATGTGATTTCCCTGGTAGTCATTCAGCCTTAGACGCTGGTGTTTCAGCTGATGTTTCTTGATGTCTGGAATTGCCGCTTTTAGCTCGGCCCAGGACATGATGGTAATAGATGAGCCAGTGTCTATTTCCATTTGGCTTGGTAATCCCTCAGTTTCAACTGTTACATGCAGCTTTTTCTCTGGGGACGTTGTAGCTTGGCTGATGCTGGTCTGGAATGTCTCAGGTGTTTTGGAATAGGTGCCTCGTTTTTGTTGGACGTCTCCATCCTTCTTATGAGGTTGCGGCTGCCCGGCTTGATTGGCGAATGCTCTCTGTTTGTGACTGGATGGTTGACTCGTCCTGCACACCTGCGCCAAATGTCCCTTTTTGTCACAACACCTGCAAATGGCATCTTTGAAACAGCCAGTCTGTCTCTGATGGAATCCCCCATAACTAGCATAGTTCTCTTTCTGGCCATCATCATCCCTCTTCTTGCTGTCAGTTTTGAAGATGTCCTCATCGCCTTCTTCATCGCTATTGGTCAGGGCTGATTCCCTGTGGATAGGGGTAGACTTTTGCTGAAGGGATTCTGCTGCCTTATGTGCTCTGCGATTCATGTGCTCTGGCTTTGTCTAGGGCAATGTGTAGGGTGAGGTTTGTCTTGGCCAGCAGTCGCCTCTGGAGGCGAATGTCCTGGATTCCTCAGATTAGTTGCTGTAGGAGAACATCATCTAGATCATGGTATTCACAAGGTGTGGCGGTCTTGCGTAGTGCTGCCATGTATAGTATGTATTTATCGACTTGCCATCCCTCTGAGTCTTTGCCGGAACTCATAGCACTGAACGAATTTGGATGGCACAGGGGCATAGTGCGTCCTCAGCGTGGTCTGCAGGACCTGCCATGGTACAGACTGCACTGGTGTTGGCTCTGACAGCAATCTGGCTGTGTCAAACACTTCAGGGCCGCAGTGGCTCAAAAAGAGGGCTTGCTTCTGATTGTCGGACAGGCCTTAGAGGTCATTTGCTTTGAGGAAGCATTCAAACCATGTCATGTACGATCCCCATTTCTCTTTTGCGGGATTGAACGGTGTTGGTGGTGCGAAGGCGGACATTTCTCTGCTATGCTCAGCTAGTGCAGATTTTCCCACCTGACTGGATTCAGTTGTCAGCTCTTATTTGTGGAACCTGTCTACCTCAATCCCACCTTCGTCGCCAGTGTTAGATCGGGCGAGTGAGGAGCCAGGAGCCACATCAAAGTGAGCAACAACTCTTTAACATACAGTGAGAATCCAGCAACTTTGCAGTTCGACAGGTCTCCTTATATAGCTACTTTCCAAGTGTCTTAACCAATGAGCATTGAGATTTTTCCCGCCCTAATTTTCCACCAAAATTAGATACATAACAGTTGCATTTAGAATACAACTAGAATTTCAAAAAGCAACAATGCTTCAGTGCAGTAATAAATAAAGATTCCATATATCAGGTTATTTCCTAGACAAATCCAATTACACTCTCAAGGAATCAAAATGGAGGTAAATGCCTCTTGTTTTGAAAGCAACTAGAGCATCTTTCCCACTTCCATATCTCCCTCTTCTTCTGTCTCTTTCTGTGTACATACTCCATCTGGTTGCTGTTTGTGCTTCCCCTCCCCCTGTTTCCTCCCACAGTTCCTGTTCTTTTTTCTTTCCACCCACCTTAGTCTGCTCTTTTTTCTATGTCCATATTACACTCTTTGCAGTTCTCCTTATTATTTGCAGTTATTCCTATCCTAAGTATCCTGAATCCTGAGGATTCAGCCCTCCGTCTCTCATTTCTGGTACACAGGTACTCTAGACAATATCTGCTGTTTTATCTGCTGTATGAGATTTAGGATTAAGTCATGTGGTCCAGTCACTGTCATTTTTTCTGCTTAGTGCAGAAAACATAACTTTTACTTTGCACTGCTTTCCTATAACAAAGTTGGACATCACTCTTAATGTCATATACAAGTAGTTCTTGACTTACAACTGGTTGGTTAGCAATTATTTAAAGTTCTGATGTACCTCACCCCCTTCGTCAAATGAATGCATTTTGGATGACCAGTAACTAGTCCACATTTACAGCTGTTTGCAGCACTCTGCAGTCACATGACTGTGATTTACAGAGTGTTTATTTCCAGTTTCTAGCAAAAATTGGCCCATAGAGAACTTTGAGTTTGCTTAACAACTGCACTGTGTTGCTTAATGACCACCATGAACAAAGTGGGGTGCAGTCACAATCTGTTTTATTACTGTCATAACTTAAGATCATAATTGCCAGATTCAGTTACAGTCCTAACTCAAGGACTACCTGTATGCAGTATCTCTGCTCTGGAGTTCTGAATATAACAACCATCATATTCAGAACTGTGAGTTTGAGTAATAAAATCAGATGAAATGAAGACGTGTTATAATAATTTAACAGAATAACAGAATAATAAGGCATTATAAAGTGGTATTAACACTGCACATGGTATTGATTCATGTTAATGCAGCCTAGGACTACATTAGCTTTTCTGGCAGCTATAGCATGCTTTCGGTTCATATTTTAAATTATTGTCCACTAGGACTTCCAAGATCCCTCTCACAGTTAATACTGTTGAGTCAGGTACCATCAATTTTATACCTGTGCATTTGGTTTTTCTTGCCTAATTATAGAACCTTACCTTTCTCACCACTGAATTTCATTTGTTAGATAGAACCCAGTGTTCAAGTCTGTTAAAATCCTTCTGGAATTTAAGCCTATCTTGTGGAGGGTTGCCTATTCCCACCAGCTTGGTGTTGTATGCAAATTTGATGAGTTCTCTTTCTATCCACTCATCTAAATCATGTATAAAGGTATCAAAGAGTATTGGGCCTAAGATAGAGCTTTGAGGCACCCTTCTGCATACTTTCCTCAATTTAGGTGCCGTTCCATTAAGGACTAGACATTGACTGTGGTTGGTCAGCTAGTTACTAATCCATCTGTTGGTGATGCTGTCTAATCCATATTTTTCTATCTTACCAAGTAGTAGGTTATGGTCTACTTTATCAAATGCCTTACTGAAGTCCAAGTAGACTATATGGAACTTGGTCTCTATCCTCTTACCTAAATTGTATTAGGTGATTATGGAAGATGTTTAATTCCTTGTACTACATCATTTTCCAAATCTAATACTCTGGTTCATTGGTCCTGCTGAAGAAAAGGAAGAGACCCATGGCCTTCTTTTATCTAATTCAATGGTTGTTATAGCTCTTCCTTTGGAAAAAAAAAGGAAAGTAGATTATGGGTCTTCCTGCTGTCATGTAGAGCAGTTGCTCCCAACCTTTTGGGCACCAGGGACTGGTTCCATGGAGAGAGAGCGATTTCTGGCATGCCACGGTCTGGTGCTAGTCCATGGACCAGGGGTTGGAGACCCCTGATGTAGAGGGAATCGGGAATGTCCTTGAAGGACAGGAGAAAGTTCAAAGCAATGGTCAGATGAAAGGGACTTGAACCTAGGTCAAGAAATTAGTTCGAGTAAATGTCTCAGACAGGCTCTTTCCTAGTTCATAAGAGCATAAAGTGATGGGAAAGGAAGCACGTTCAGAGTTACAAGACTCTCTTACTGGAGCTCTTCCAATAACAGTAGACCTAACCTAACCTGCTGAAATTGTTAAACTCTACATACATAATTCTAACAGGAAATTTTCACATTCTGAAAAACATGCTAGATAATCTATCCAGATTGTTACTGAAAATGTCTTATGCTCCTTAAAAATGTCTGGATTGGACAAGCAACTGGTGCACAGCAGCAGATGGAGAGATTTAAAAAATGGAAAAAGATTTTCCAGATTCAATAGCCAATATGGGATGCAATTTTCACTCTGTTGATTATTTGAAAAGATTTGTGCATACACAAATATAACACCAGAAATCATTGAGGAAAAACAATAATGCTTCTAATCATGCCAGAAATTCAATTTCCTAATAAAGCATAACTTTATATTATGATTGCTTCTCACTATAGTCCATATAGGCAATTCCTTTGCATATGTTGCATTCAAAGAACTTATGTCTGAAAAATCTTAGATATTTTTAAACAGAGTTGTTAAGTCAGACAGTTGGAGAAATAGATCAGAAACAAAGCAGATACTTTATGCCAGAGGCTCATGTTCATGAAAACTAAATTTTATTTGATTGATATCCTACTTTTTTACCTAGGGCAGTTTAAGTCATATTCTCTTAACCTATGTATTCCTTCTGCCATTCTCTTCTTTTTCTGACCTGACTTTTAAATATGTAATCTGGATATCTCTGGCATAATTTTTTAACTTCTTATTCTTTTTCTGATCACTATTCCTAAATGTCTGCCTCTTCGGTCAGGAATAAACAGCCTCTTGAGACTAGGAATATACTCCTGTTTGAAATTTTGAGAGTATGTAATGTGTGCACCAACAAAAGACGGGAAACAGAGCCTAATGGGCCACAAAGAATCTGTTCAGAAATATATACTTTGCTTCCACCTACCCGAGGAGTCAGATGTATGCTAGATGTCTTGTCACAGTATTACAATTCGAATATCAAACTATGTAGAGATATTTGCAGCAGGTGTGCAATGATGTTGATGCATGCACAAAAGTGGCAGGATGTCTAACCCCTTGCAGGTACCACTGAAACATGACAGTATATTACTATCAGTACTAAGAACCTAATGTAATGAGATGTCAGCCCAAGATAGACCTGACTAAGAAACCAATGCCATATACAAGTAGTCCTTGTATATGGACTACAATCATTCATTCAGTGACCATTCAAAGTTACAATGACACTGAAAAAAGTGACTTATGACCATTTTTCATACGACTGTTGTAGCATTCCCATAGTCACATGATAAAAATTTGGACACTTGGAAAGTGGCTCATATTTATGACAATCGCAGTGTCCCCCGGGTCATGTGATTACCCTTTGCAACTTTCTGACAAACAAAGTCAATGAGGAAGCCAGATTCACTTAACAACTGTGTTATTAGTTTAACAACGGCAATGATTCACTTAACAAATGTGTTAAGAAAGATTGTAAAATGGGACAAAATTCACTTAACAACTGTCTTACTTAGCAACAGGTCGTATGTCAAGGACTACCTTTATTATATTCTTTTTCTTCAGGCAGAATCTATATAAATCTGATAAACTAAAGTTTGGTTTAGTCAGCCCACCAACAATCTCTTTACACGATTAGTTTGACCTCTTTCCACAGTGTTGTCTTCATAGTTAACTCTTCGGAGGTGATCATATATAAATGGTACAAAGTAGCCAATCCATTGAGCAATAACTATAGCCATCACTCAAGATTTTTAGATCACTTGGTTGATTAAGTAATTAAAACATTGGAAGGATCAGGTTAGGAAAGTGATCAAAATCGTGTTACATCTGAATCACAAGAGTATCATATGAAGCTTTTTTAGAATGGAAATTATATTTCAGCTTTAATTACTCCCAAGCCAACTGGCGAACACTGGTTGGTCCCTCTGCAGTCATGACAATATTTTGGCTTTTAATGCCATATTGAGGTAATCAGCTTCATGGATATGGAGGTTGCAGACATTAACCCTTTTGATGATTGGTTACAGAAGGGTGACAAGACCCTCTAAGCTAAACAGTTGGCCAGGGACATCACCTTCTACCATATCTGCTGCTTCTATCTTGCTGTGGCTGGTTGTATGCTCTTAGACAGTAATTAAACATTTAATAGTATGCAACTGGAATGCTGCCAGAATTTAAATTGGTAACTCAGTTTAACTAGGAAATTTTTCCAACCTAATGAATTCATGCTGAAAATTTAAAGATGATTGGATTTTGTTTCTCCCTTATTTAAAACCTTATTTTTAATTTTATGTGTGTGTGTGTGTGTGTGTGTACAAAATATTACACAACCCAGAGTCACTGAAAGTCAGGCAGTATATACATTTAATAAATTATTATTACGTTTTGGTTGGTAACATAGCCAGATGTTTAGATTGGACTTGACATTTTTATCCATCTATCAAGTCTGTCCAAGAGCCTGGGATAGGCAGAAGTTGTTGTTTGATGGTGTTTAAAGGTACCATTGCAGCATGTAAACTTTTCCAAGTAAAGCTGCCTTTTGCAGTTGACTGATGGTGTTTTTTTCAATGCTGATGGTGTTCAGGTTGTGCTTCAGATCCTTTAGGATTGCATGCAAAGTGCCTATTACTATCAGCATTAAGAAAAAAGTTAAAACACAGAGCAATAAATATATGAAAAGCAATAATAGTCCATAACCATTTACATATTATATTAAAATATGTAATAAAGTGTGTTTTCACAATTTATGTGGTTAAATTATGGATTTGGTGAGTTTCTTCAAGAGCAGTTCATCTAGGGCTGCAATACCAATTAGATAGCAGCTGCCAAGCCCCATACTTGACATAATCCAGAAAGCAAAAATTATAGGCTTCAATAAGGACTTTTAATGCAAGAATTAGTAATACAGAATCTTGAAAACTGCAATAGGAACCTCAAGTCCTATTTATTAATTAAGGTCAAGTCCCTTTGAATATTTTGGACCTCTGCTTTCTCTGCTTTTTGCCGCCAGGAGTCATTTGCCTATTATGAAATAGCAAACTCTTCTATCTGTTAGTTATGTCTAACATTGCTCTCATTATTTTCTTAGCCTCCTTATTATGTCTGAAATCAGCAAAGAGATTAGGAAAACACTTATTGTTTGTTTCCATTCAGTGGTCATTTGGACATTTTGCTGGCCAGATACGAAAACCCAGCATAGTCTTCATAGGTATCTGCAACTATGAATCAAGCAATCAGCACATAAGCCCACTTCCAGGTATCATAGCCACTCTCCTTTGGCACTCTCTGGTTAGTGTCTTGGGAAAGCTCTAACATACTGTTTGGTTTTAATATGGTGTTTCTCCAAGATGATATCTTAGATCAGTGATGGCTAACGTATTTGCCGTCGTGTGCCAAAAGCAGAGGGAGCGTGGCGAAGTCGCCCACATGCGTGCCCACACCCATAATTCAGTGTGCCCCGGCCCCACTCCCCCCATGCCGCTTTTAGCACGTGATGGCACAGTGGGCCTGGTAGGCCCATTTTTCACCCTCCCCAGACTCCAGAGGCTTTCTAGAAGCCTGGGGAGGGTGAAAACAGCCTTCGCCAGCACCCCCCGGAGGCCCTCCAGAGGCTGGAAAGAGCCCATTTCCCAACTTCCGGTGGGACCGGAAGGCCTAGAAATCAGTTGGCTGGCACATGCATGCATGCTGGAGCTGAGGTACAGCAATGCTCGTGTGCCCACTGATATGGCTCCGTGTGTCACCTGTTGCACCAGTGCCATAGGTTCGCCATCATGGTCTTAGATGGTATCACTAAGGGTTAAGTAAAATAGTGAAAGCAGGGGTGGGATTCAGCTGGTTCGGACCAGTTTAGGGGAACTGGACATTAATTTTAATCTGGTTTGCCGAACCTGTAGTTGCAAGGACTGGCTGACCCTGCCCACCCCGCCCCACCTCTCCCAGGAGTGTCCACGTGGCCTGTTTTGGATGCCAGGTAAGTGCAGGGCCCGCGAGGAGGCTCTGGGAGGGCAAAACACGGGCCTACCAGAAGTATTAGAAGTCTGGAAACGGGCCTGTTTCTGGCCTCCGAATGGCCTCCAGAGCCCGGGGGAGGCCGTTTTCACCCTCCTGGAGGCATGAGAAAAACCTCCAGAGCCTGGGGAGGGCGGAAACACCTCCCCCCCGCCATGGTGCAAGAAGCCGACTAGGCCACACCACCATGGCCACACCCACCCAGCAACCAGGCAGAGAACGGGTTGCTAAAAATTTCCAATCCCACCCCTGAGTGAAAGGTAATATATACATTAATATTATATGTTATACAACTGCTGTAAGAAGGAGTGGGATTTATGCTGTTTTATGAATAGGTTTTATGGTGCAATCCCTGGATTTATATTGCTGTCTGAACAGGTATTGTGATAGACTTTATTAATACTTCAGTCTTTTAATTGTTATTTATGTTTATTTTTTAGTATATAATGGTTTTGGTTTTTAACCATGAATAAATAAATACATCTCAGCAAGGAGTCATTGGCATGTCTTTTTCCATATATCTCTGAACTAAAGTTATATCCTATAAATTTATATTTAATGGGAATAGATCAATTGCAGCACTACAGGTAACAAAAATGGCCATCCAACATCCAGCATTTTCCTGAAGGAGAGAAAGGGGTGATTCCATCTCTTTCCATTTCTGCTGCATCTCCAATTTCTTCGAAATTCACTGGCTGCTTTTAATGACCAGGGCCTGCTTATGCACAGCTTGGTGCTGTTCTTCCTCAGGTGGTTTGGTTTTTGCAGTCCCAAAACCTTTCAGCTAAAAGAACCACCGGCAGGGAGCATGACAATGAGCTGAATATACTTGACAAGGGTGACAAGGCCTGTCTGCAGTTCTCTGATGGCAGTGCAAGAAGGTGACATGAAGAATTAACCTGTTCTCAGAACATCCACTGAAGTGACAGTGAAAGAGGAAAAAGGGAAAGGGTGCATGCATATGTTCAGAGGAAGTTCTTTGGTATGACCTTGTAAAGTTAGCAAGTGATATTTCAGATCTTGTTTGTAGTTACAGATAGCTTTTTAAAAACGCTTTTGGGCTGTTCAGTTAATAGTAGGTAATGTTTAAACATTCTTAAAATAAAGCTAGATGAGGAGGAAAGGCTTAATTTGTGATCCAGGCTTCTATTAAGACACCTAGGAATTAAGCTTACCTCTTTAATTTGCTATGCCCAGTGAGTTCAGAATTGGTGATAGCTACTGCATATAGCATTTCAGTGCACAAGTGAAGTGATCTCTTCCTGTGTGGCAGGGGTCACCTTAACGCTTGTAAGAAGTGAAAAAAAAGTATATATATGGAATGTGGTGCTGCTTTAAAGTTGATCTTACATGCTCTAAAATGCTGTAATTGGTCTTTCATTGACCTATTGACACTATGTTGTCATCTTTCCATTGAGCGATCACCAATAACATTCTGATACAGTGCAATCACAGAAATTCAAGCAAACATGGATATGTCCTTTATTAGGTAGCTGTTCAAAATTGATGGCTGCTGATCCTTCCTCACAAGCAAGCTCTCATCTTTACATGGAAAGGGTGGGTAGTAAGTGCTGATGTATACCTCCTGCTTGATTTCCCATTGTTTTTCTTTTTTTCTTGGGCAGAAAGACTTCTTTTGTTCTGCAAAGGAGCCTGTGGAACCTTATCATTTCCTATCCATATAATTTGTTTTTCTAAGGGAGTGAAGTCAGCACATAAGCAATCAGCAAGCCTTATTACACTCTGCAGCTATGTAGCCCAGGGGGTCACAGATCAGAATCTGTGTTGGAGTTTGGCATGCAACTACAGGGCAAATACCTATTTGGTTGTAGTCAGCTTTGTAATTGTGATGAAGCTCAATGCGTTAGTGTTTTTGCTTATCTCTCTGGGAAAGCATACATTCAAGCAAATAGCAATAATGGAACTTACTTTGTAATATGTTCATACAGTATATGGATTCAGTAATATACTCAATGAGGGAAAAACAATCCTAAGTATCTCTCAGATTGCATAAGGGAAAAAAAACTCCAAAATTTTCTGGGTCAAAATACGTATTGGAAAAGATGTACAATATGCACACGCCTACTCCCCCCCACAAAAGCACTACACCTTTGCTTGTAAGATGCTTGAAGGGACAGTTTCTTGTATAATTTCTGCTCGTGAACCTTGCACAGCATGTGGCTAGCCATTATCGGAGTCAGAGACTCTTATGTAGGTGAAGAGAAGCACACTTCAGACTCAGTGATATCAATGTGACACAATTCAGCTGAAATACCATTGAATTCCGTAGTAGGGAATCACAACTACGGTATTGTTTCCTGAATCAAAGTTAGAGCAGTAGAAGCGGTGGATTTATGATATGACTGAGCAAGCTAATTTTGTATTTTAAACTGGATTGAATTAAGCAACATAATCTGCAAAGGAGTAGGGAAGGTGAGTTGATTCCTGAATATGATGACTTTTGGGTTTGTTCAATATCTGTTCCTAGAGAAAGGAGAGACCGAGTAAGATAATATATTGAATTGCTTATAAGCATACTAAAATTATAGGCAATAGCAGCAGTAGAAGCTGCTTAACACCTGAGAAAAGGAAGAAAAAATAAGGAGTAACCTTAGTTTGAATAACCTGCACTCCTCCTTGTCCCCTTCTCTTAATAGGTTTTCTCTCCTTATGTGTTACTTCCAAGTGTTGACACCTAGCAAAAACTGCCAGTCTAATATAGCCATTCTACTAGGACCTCTGAGATATCATGTTTTTCTCAGTCTCTTGAGATTACTTGTGATTTTAGCTGCTTCCAGAGGTGGGCACACTGGTGTTTCTTTCTTTTCCACCTCGTCTTCTGAATCACTCCTATTCATAGCAGTGGTGAAGAGCATGCATTTTTCTGGTAAGGCAAATTTATTTCACCTCTTCTGTCTACATTAAAATGGAAGGTGTGCTCTGGAGGTGGTGATGATTCCCTCTGGCAGCAGGCAGAGGGTGCCACAGGCTTCTGTGACACTTGATGGTCTCCTGAGGCAAGCCTTCAGCTATGGCTTGGTGTTTTTTTCCCCTTTGCAGAGGACAATGTGAGAGGTGGGGAGTCTGGATAATAACAATTCAGTTTCCATGTAGCTACCATCATAGTTAACAAAACAGGCAGCATTGACACTGTGGGAGCTAAGCATTCAACTGCTACCTAGGGAACACAGAACATTCCTATAGATTCTATTAGTAAGGGACACATTGTGATTTATAGCCTGTAATTGCAGTAATAAAAGCAACCACACATTAATGTCCCATTACAGGGAGAATACATTTTGCAGAAAGATGTAGAAAACAGGCTCACTGCTAAGTGCTGTTTAGTTTGTGCTAATATTTCTTTAGCTACTATAGGAAAGGAGTGTAGCTACTATATGGAAGATTTCCCCAGCAAGTGGAAATAAAACAGATAAAAGGGGGGAAAAAAGAATGAGCTTAAATTGCCTTTTTAAAGCATAGCTTAGACTGTGATGTATTTTTAGAGTTCCAAAACCAACTCAATAAATGCTTTATTGCCCCATTTACTCAATTTTGTAATTCTGTGCTGGGTGCAACTAGCGTAGATGAATCTGTGTTATATTTCTTTCAAATGTTAAGTTCATTCATTGTGCTGCCACGCTCATTTGCAAATAGTTTAGTTAAGTCCACATGAAAATTCATGTATGAAGATAAATGTGCATGTATTCTTTCCAATGCACTTTGCAAGCAATATATATTCTGATTGGAAAATCTTATAAAATTCAGATCAGTGCAAAAAATGGGGATAGTTAAGTTCTTATATATACATTTAGTAAGTGGGAGCTGATATAATTTCTCTCTGTTTCTTAGCATAAGTTTTCTTTTCTTTTCTTTTTTATAACTAGCCCTTGTTTCCCAGAATATGACTCTCTATCATCCTTTTCTCCTTCTCTCTACCTTTCCCATTTTTCAGGCAATATGGTGTGGGTGATTTTATTTTTTTTTACTGACTGATTTATTTACAAATTGTATTTTGTGCTTTTTATTGTTACCTTTGTTGTTCTTTCTCTTTGTTCACCTACCTATGTTAGTTCAAACTGCTGGGGTTTTGCTTCAGCAAAGGCAGCAGGGCTAAATGCCAAAATATAAAAGCCTCAAGAGTTTAGAATGGATTTCATCACAACAAAGAATTTTTTGAAAAATAAATATATGGGCCATGGAAGCCCTAGTTTTAGACTAGTTATATATTTCTTGTTTCCTTTGCTGTAATAACATTTTTTTTTACTCTGGATAGTCCTCGAATTACAACCATTAGCAACTGTTTGAAGTTATAGTGGCACTGAAAAAAGTGAGTTATGACTCACACTTGCAACTGCTGCAGCAGCCCTGTGGTCACATGACAACCGGCATGGATTTATGATGGTTGCATATTCTGGAGTTAAATGATCACCATCTGCAATTTTTCCAGCTGGCTTCTGACAAGCAAAGTCAATGTGGGAAAGCCAGATTCACTTAATGACCATGTGCTATTTCATGACCACAGCAAAAATTATAAAATTGAATACAACCCCGTGGTGGGATTCAGCCAGTTCGTACCACTTTGGGAGAACTGGTTGTTAACTTTCTGAGCAGTTTGGTGAACTGGTTGCTGGAAGAAATCATTAGAGCAGAGAACCGATTGTTAAATTACTTGAATCCCACCACTGATACAACCCATTTAAGAACAGTCTTGCTTAAAAACAAAAGTTCCACTCCCAATTATGGTCGTAAGTCGAGGACTACCCGTACATCTTCAGAGTGACCAACCAGCTAGGTTTCTTTAAAGTCTCAGTGTCTTGTCAGCGGTGTTATGCAGTGCAGTGCTGTCAAACTTAGAAATATGGTCTAAGCGTAAAACTGGGATTTCCTTTGATGTAGACTTCATAGAAGTTTGGTTGAGATAACATTTTGCTGTACTCTATATCGATTGGTTTGAAAGTTAAACTGGACAGGATTTTTTTCTGCATAATTCAGCCCTGAAATCTTTCCTCCAATCAAACATTGAATCTTACCTTATGAGGCACACCGATTCAGTGGTGTATATTTTGTTGTGATTTTGATTTGGACTGGACTTTGTGCCTTTAACTGTTTATTTAAATAAATAAACAATTTATGGGAGGAAATAATTAAATCCTATGGTCTAAAACAGGAGGGCATGGAGGCAAATCTGTAGAAAAATAAAAGTAAAGCAAAATTTTTAAAAAACTTAGTTATATCCTTATGTGTTTTGCCTCAAGGAAACTCAACTGTGGATTATTCTAGTGAAGCATAGCAATTGTTCTGATCTCTTTTTAAGATGACTGTCTATTGATTATGACTTTGGAATGAAGGGAAGTACCATTCCCAACATTTTGGAAAATGGTTTCTCTTTTATGGACTGCTTGAAGTGGCACACATGGGAATCCATATATCTACAAGCAAGCCTTGTTTTTTTCTTTTCCTTTTGTTGGCATGCTCAAAATAGCTAACCAGCAATTCTCTCAGTACAGAATGATGAAAATAAGAGACTTTTGACCAGAGATTTACACTGTTATGTTAATTCATCTTCCATTGGACCTTGGTAAGAGAGGAAAGAAATGACCACAAACAACCTTTGTATTGACTTTCTTTGGGGAGAAGCTGGTAGTGTTTCACTGCTTTTGTTTGTTCCAAAAGTCTATCCAAACAACTCACCAGAAGACCAAAATGGTAAACAGGCAAATTGTTCTATTTCATGGGTCCCCAACCTGTGGGCCGCAGCCCACTACTGGGCCGTGACCTATTCACAACTACATACAGAGCCCAATTCGTGTGAGTGGTGGGTTCTGGCACTTGCAGCCCCACTCGCATGAATGGTGGGCACGCATGCCCACTGCTCACACAAATGAAGCTGCATATGTGTGCATGTGTGCGACTGCCCCTCACACAAAACTATTTTCCCTCCCCCCTGTCAACCCCACATCAGGCCGGGCCACCAACCCGGAAAAGTTAAGGAACGCTGGTCTATTTTACCCTGCTTTTGATAATGTCATGTTAGTCTAGCAACTAGTGTAGCAGAAAATTGAAGGCTCCTTTCTTTGGTCTATTGCTAGAATTCGTCGTCACTGAATAGACACAGTGAGGATGACAAATGGGAGGCCTTGGACTATCCTTTTGTCATAGGTGGTAGCACTGCTTCCCTGTCCACTTGTCTGTGGAATTTAGATTTATTTATTTTTTTGGTAACTGCTAGAGAAAACCACTCTATTGTAATTTTTCAGCATTTACCATTCTTATGGTTTACTTAACAGCCCCCAAACTGATTGCAAGTATTGCTTCAGGCAAAATATTGTGAAAATCCTCTTTGTAAGGTAAAAAAAATGCTTGGCTGTTGAGCTGCTGATTTGTCCATGGTTGTTTTTTTAAAAAATTTATTTATATGCCGCCCTTCTCCGGAGACTCAGGGCGGCTTACAATGCGTTAAGCAAAAGCCTTCATACTTTTGTATATTT
>JANHZT010006666.1:53006-67551 GCA_032468215.1 Stegonotus admiraltiensis | reverse complement strand
TAAGAACCAAAGGGTGGGGGCGGGGTGGTGGTGGAGAACAAAAGTACAAATGAGAAATGGGAAGGAAAGTGGCTAAATGCCTAAATAAGGCCCGTAGAAAAACAGCTTTCCTATACACAGAGACTCCAGAGAAACCGCATCATCAGGATTCATATATGACACTATTGCATGCTCTGAATCAGCTGTTGTGCCCATTTTTCTTATGGCTTGAATTCAGCCAGTTGTGAATCATTTAATGAACCTGGGTTAAAAATACAATCCTTAGAAAGATGTATGAACTCAGCCATCAGGATGAATCTTGCAAAGTCCCAAGATACATGTCCAAGATTTGGTTACAATCTTATATTAAAACTCTCTGGGTATGTTAGATTACTACTTCTAAATTAATAGAAAATTAGCTGAGACTTTTTAAGAAATTACATATAAGATTGCACAGCTAGTCACTAACAATAGTAAACAAAAATAAATTAAAAGCCCAGAGCAAGAGGTCATAGCACAACTCAAAGGTTCAGTATTTTGAGGATGATAGGGCAGATAGTACACCCACAATGAGAATAGGTTGTAATTTATTTATTAAAGTGTAGATGATGAATCCTGACTTGGTGGGGCTCTGTCATGTTTAAAATGAACTCAAAGCTGCCTGGGATCATGTCCCATTTTATATCTCCTCTTAGAATGATGCAATCAGCAACCCTTTGCTAAAATAACAGGTTGTTATCTAACAAGAAATGTATCCCATGCTTATTTTTGATAACCTGATAAACCAGTGTTTTTCAAATTTGGCAATCTTAAGATGTGTGAACTCCAGGTCCCAGAATTCCCCAGCCAGCATGTTGATTTTCCATAAGGAAATTATGAGGTTGGGTTTATGTGGTTTATGTGATTTATGGTTTATGTGATTTATCAGTCATGGTTTATGGATGGTTTATAGTTTATGTGATTTATCAATCATGGTTTATGGAATAGATAATATACCAATAATAGTTTATTGTATCTCTTATGTTTCCAAGCTCTGGGAAGTCCCAGAGAAGCTTTTCAAAAATGTGCCCATCTGAGTTTTGAATCTAGCATTACTGGAGACTCCAGAATAACAGATATGGAGTGGTACTTGTAATTGATGTATAATTGTGAGCTATACAGATAACTGGATGTGATGTCTTCTGGCTAAAGTTGGGCTTTAGGGAACAACTGGGTTGTTACTGGTGTACTTGCTTCTCTGTTGCCTTCATTGCTGGATTTTATTGGCAGGCTGACAATAGGGGATTTAAATTTGCCTTCTGGTAGTGTTAAGCTCAGGACTTCATGGAAACCATGGGGTGTTACAAATCATTATGGGCCCATCACACACTAAGGGCTGTACAGATCAGTTGTTTCTGTCTCAGATCAACTGTAATGTGATCTGGTTTTGGAGGACATTATTGCCAATCTATTGCCATAGTAAGATCACTCTCTGGTTGCTTTTGTCTTACTAGTATCATCCTATCTTGAGGGAGAAGGCACTTGTTAGATCAGCACACTCTAAGCATCTTGGATGGAGGGAAAAGAGTGAATCCAACCAAATATAGGTAATTACCCATATAAGGGCTACAAAAATGACTAACAGGCAAGTACTGGAGCGCATAACACCTGATATGTCACTTGAAGGCAAAATCATGAAACTGCATATCACTTTCTTGGCCATGTCATGCAGGGGAATTCAGAATTATGTTTGGAAGAGTTAGTGGTAAAAGGAAACCAGGCTGTCAAAGATCACTATGGCTGGACACTATCAAAACTGACACCAGACAGAGCATAGAAAAAGAAATAGTGCAAGATCAGAAGATGTGGAACAGTGGTGGGTTTCAAATTTTTTTACTACCAGTTCTGTGGGTGTGGCTTGGTGGGCGTGGCAGGGGAAGAATACTGTAAAATCTCCATTCCTTCCCCAATCCAGGGGAAGGTTATTGCAAAATCCCCAATTCTTCCCAATCAGCTGGGACTTGGGAGGCAGAGAATGGATGTGGGTGGGGCCAGTCAGAATTTTTGCTACCAGTTCTCTGAACTACTCAAAATTTCTGCTACCGGTTCTCCAGAACTGGTCAGAAACTGCTGAAACCCACCTCTGATGTGGAACGACCTCACCATCACCAAGAGTCAGACTCGACTGAATGGATAACATCATCATAATTGTGACAATAAGGGTGTCACATTGTTTATCTGTGTTTGATCAGGGGTGTCAAACTCACATTGTCATGGCAGTGTTTCGTGACATATTGGAAATTTCCCTCCCTTTGCTAAACCGGGCATGGGCATTGCCAACACATGATGCATCCGGCTTGTTGGCTGGGAGTTTGACAGCCCTGCAATACATGCTTGGTGGCCCTTTAAAATGACCTATGATGTTGATGATGATTGGATTACAGGACCATCTGCAAAGTTTCTGTGAGGAATAGTTTCACTGTTTAACAGATAAAGCCATACAGTTGGTGACTTCCCATGGACATCTCACCAGTTCTTCAGTTATTCTGGTTATTCCAGTAACTCCTAAGGAAGTGAACAGGATCCTCAAGTCAGTGAGCTTGGCCATGTATTTGATACATACAGGCCTCTCCTGGATGGTTAAGGGCTCCTGGAGGAGGCTTGTGGTTGGATTCATGCACAGGTATCTGAATCTCTGTGGGAGGCAATTGTCCCCTCACCTTCAAAGGTGGTATAGTGTGCCCCTTCTTAAGAACTTATTGCTGGATCGAACCATTCTGGATAATTTTCATCTGGTCCCCAACTTTCTCCTTCTGAGAAAGGTAGTAGAGAGATGATCAGGCTTCAGCTGCAAAAGATCCTGGGGGAAGAGGATTATTTAGACCTGGTCAAGTCTAGACCTGGTTTACGTCCTTCAAAACTGGTTCCATTTGTATTGATCGGCAGGCAGAGGTGACTCTCTAGGTTTCTCCTTTATAGGGTGCCATAGGTTTTACTTCTCTAGTTCAACTTTTACATAAAATTGTTGTGTGAAATCATCCATAAGTTTTAAGTCTTATGTCATGACACTGATGATATGCACCCAGTTATAAATATTTGTCCCAGGTTGACCAAGTGATGCTGGTGAAGTTCTGATCTAGTTCCTTAAGGGTGTGTAGGCCTAGATGGGAAGAACAGATTGAGGCTCAATATTGACAAGATAAAGTGGCTTTGGTGACCCTTCTGGTTCCAGGGGTCCTCCATCTTTAGTTTTTAATGGGGTGCATCTCATGAGCAATCTGGTGTTTTGTTCCTCTGTTGAACAGCTCCTGTTCAAACAGCAGATGACTGCTTATGATTCAGAATCTATAGCTATATGTAGTGATGAAGACAGTGATGTGTTATGTGTGTTTGTACATGCATGTGTCCACACTGCTCCATAAGCTTCATTGGTTGCTTCATTGGTAGCTCAGATCAGCTAAGTTCAAGTCAGAAAGTAATGGCTACTGTCCAATGACTGACATGAAATCCATAGATTTGTATTGTTCCTACTCCTGATTGTTCATAAATTGTTTTTATGCTGAACCAGAATGGGAATTCTTTTGGTTGCCTTCTGACTGCATGGATTTTGCTTTCTACTTTGCTATCTTCATTTTTCTTTTAATTTATTTTTTATTTTTTATTATTTGTAAGCCATTCAGGGTACTCCCAGAAACAAAATTGAAAGAATAGTAACAATAAGTAAGTAAACAAACAAACAAACAAATAAATAAACAAGCCTATATTTCACTCCATTCCCTGATGCTGCCATTCACTTTGCTCTCTTTTAGGGCCACATCCAACTTATGTGGCCAACCATGCAGAACACAGAGTCTCTTTAGCCTGAAGGTTGTTACTTCCCCAGCAATTTTCCTCAAGTCCCTCTCAAAAAGAAGTCATCTGGGGAAAGAACTTGATTCCTACGGCTGTACCAGTTGAATCATCAGATTATGAAAAGTTAGCATCAGTTTCTGTTTATAAACAGGAAGACCTGACATATTCATTTCCTTTGTTATAAAGATGAGGGCCACTATAGCAGAATAGATATTTCAGTAAAGATAAAAAGCACTAGAGTTTTACCTGTGCATTCTTTTATATAACACAGGTAATAAGCTATCATTTCAGTTCCCTTACTAATTTCTATCCTTCATTTTTTATTGCTGTTATATTTATTTTAGTATTCTTCTATCAACAGCATTTAGTGACACTGCAAAAAGAAGCTTCAGAAAAGGATGAACTTTTCATTGTAACAAGTAATAAGTTAAGCTTAATTATTCTGTGTAAGTGGAAAAGCTGCAGTTTGTTCTTGTTTCTGAGTTTTTCCTCCCTAATCGCAATTCAACACTCTTTTTCAAGCATTGCTATGGATGAACTTCATGCTGCTAGACAAATAAATTCTTTGGAAAAATGCACATTTTTATTTGGAAATAATGCCATCTCTTTGTTAGATTTGCAGCAATCCTATTTTGCCTCTACTGTTTTTAAGTCGAAAATGAAAAATTATATAGAAGATGTTTGTGCATCATATTGTGCTGAATGGTATGTAGGTCAGCATGCTGCACCATGGAAGATAAGGCACAGTGAACAAGTGTTCTATGTACTTACAAGCAAATATCAGTCATAATAGAAGTAGACAGATCTACAAGAGCGTTTTGGCTTTGGAAATGCTTCTTGTCATTAGCATTTTAAAAAAGCTATGAGATTCAGGCCTATCAGCACCGATTCACTGCAAAGCCTGGCTTATACAGGTTGTTATCTGTTCTGTACAGAGGTGCAGCTGGTTACCAAATGGATTTGCAGATTTTTTCCAGTTTCTTCTTTTTTTTTAAAGCAAGGATGAGTAAAAAGGCAAAGAATCAGGTACTTACAACCCATTCAAAATGTAACAATTTTGTTTGCATTATAAACCAAACCTTCTGTTTGCTGTTTTTTTTAATGCATTATTTTTAGAAACAGAATAAAAATATCATGTTTTTGATACCGGAATATCAAAAGTATTTCAGTAGTCCCAAGGGCTCAAGTATCCAAGAAGCGGTATCTGGAAGGGGAGGTATGCATTTTCCCATGATGCTGTTTATGTTGCAGTTTTATTTTGATATATGTCAAACGGCAATATTTGACATTTAATTTCTTTTCTTTTTAAAGGGATACTGCAGCCACTTTCTGAGGCAGAGGGGATATAATGGTTGTCTCTGAAGGTGACTGGAAGGTGTGCAATCTCCCAAGTAGAGCATTTTATGGATGCAGTAAAGGGGATACAGTGATGGTAACTCCTTAGGAAAGACTGTATGTGGAAGAGGCCTTCTTATTGCTCTACTTCTCTGTCAAACATCACAGTTTCTACCATGCTTCCATTTGTCTGTCCCTGTTATCTTGGAAAGTTTTTGGTCCTGCACGTACTTTTATATGCAAATAGGAGTAATGTAGCTGCAATCAAAGCTACATATACCATAATCACAAATACCATAATCCCCAAATCTTGTTGTAATGGTGCTAGAGACTGAATGGTACTAGCGATTGAGACTCAGAGGTAGGAGTGCAGCAATATGTATCTCATTTAATAACTTCATTTCTTTATTAACATTTTTCTGGAATTTACTTAAAATATTTGTAAAGCTAATGTATTGGAGAGAGGAATTTTAGGTGTAGAACTTAGGGAGAGCTGGAAAAAGTGTGTTTTTTAAAAAAAAAAAACACCTTAGTTTCTTTATGCATTTTTTGAATGTATATCCAGCCTTTTCTCTGAGATTTCAAGGCAGTATACGTAGGCATCTCTTCTCAATATATTTTGTCAACAATATTGTGAAGTATATTGATCTGAGAGAGAATGACTAGTCCGAAACTGTCCAGAAAGGTGCCAAATTTGGTGTCCCTTGTCCCACTGCAACATCTTCCCACATCACTACATGGTTTTTCCATTTCTTCTATTCTGTAAGGCTCAACGTACTCTACATCATTATCTCATCCCAATGTCTGACTGATGCTGCTACATTATAGCTGAAAGCCCTGGGCATATTTAAGCAGAAGTAAGAAAGAAAAAAAGGGTACCTCCTGCTGGCTATAGTTTGTCATTACATTTGAACCAGGCCAGGTGATAAAATATATTGCATACATTCATTAAAATCTCCCTCTATTAGAAAAAAACTATATGCAGGCTGAATAGCACTTTGAAGTATATGCATTTTCCACTTTGTTCCATTATTTATAAATAAAATATAAGTCTTCAGTCTAAATGATTGAAATGTAATTCATACCTCAGTTGATTTCCTAATCACAGGAAAAATTCTTCACTAACTCTGTTGCATTCTTTAGGATGATGAAATAAGGAACTGACATGACCATACACATATCTAAATTTGTCTTACCCTTCCAACGCTTTATTTTTTCAATGTTTGAAAATTACAAATAACGTTAAAACTTCTGTGGGATTCTAATCCTCAAACAAATTGAAGTAAAAGGCAAGCAATGCAGGCAAAATAGCATGAAATTGCTCAAGGGGCAATTGTGAACTTATCGAAGTGGCTCACATTTTAGGAAATTCCTGCAGCTGAAGTCTTCAGATATTTACATTAAGAAATGTCCAGTTTCTGGAGGCATCCAAACAGGGAGCTAATACCTAGAAGGTGATCCAAAAATAAGTGTCCCTAAGAAGTATAGAAACCGGAGATGTGCTGAAATTGGGAAAGTGCACTGAAAACATTATTTTATATTATGTATATTATGATTAAAAGTAAAAATAAGTAGAAAAGGGGTGTGGATGGAACCCTCAGTTTTCTTGCTTGGAAGACAATAGCAAAGGTAACTGTTACCTGTGTCAGTCTTGCATGGTAGTCTAGATAAGAAATACACCCAGGGGACCCAGGGGAAGATTTAAAGTCAATCTTTACTTTTAGGCTACATTAATAGATTCTTGCAATTCTGAAAGTACATTTCTTTCCTCTTGCTTTTACAGTCCAAGAAAGGGTCCCTTCTGAGGCATTTGCCATGTCACATTCTTTCTCTAGGTGAAGCCACCTCTTACCTGACTGAAGTCTGGCCTGTTACTCTTCCTAAGGTTATTCCCACATACCATTACCCTTACTAACAGGGTGTATCCTAATTAAAGGATTAATTTTAACATTGATAGCAAAATGGGATGGGCCTATTTCATTTTCTTTAGATACCAAAATATTATTCTGTTATTCTGACAAAAAGGACCCCCAAGCCAAATGGCTCATTTTCCATACACTAAGCTAAAAATGCTAATTGACAACAGTGTATAATCTGCATATTAAACAAGCTCTGTGGTCAGCCACAGTTTCTGAAAGTTTAAATTTGTAGCCTATGAAAAATGTGAGGGACAATCTTGGTTTCTGGAAAGCAAACATGATGTGTGCAGATGAAATGCATCATGTGTGCAGGAGGCAAAATGGCTATTATTAAGCAATTATGAAACCCAATCTGTTAAAATTCTAGGCAGACTTTTAGCTGTTGATATCTTAGTTCCTTGGCTTACCCTTGACTGACTATAAGAACATATCTCTGGCTATCTGGTGCTTGCCATCTTATGATAGGCAATGTGACTCTATGTTGTCTACTCAAAAGTTAAATCTTATTGTTCTCAGTAGTTTTCTTCTTGTTAAATAGGCACGTGTGTACCTGCATCTATTTGATATAGTGAAATTTTTTAAAAGGGTTTTTTTTTTAGGAAGAAATAAATGAAAAATAAATAGGGATGGGAAGGAAACAATTTTCAGTGTTTAAGCTTGCTTTGCTTTATGTAGGAATTCTGTGACTTTTGGAAATGTAAAAATGATTCCAAAGCACATTGGCACTGACCCACAACTGCAGTGTTAACTTGGCATTGCCTACTCCCATTGCTGGCAGTGTGGCACATGGACATCTTTAGGCTTTTTCTCTGCTGTTTTCAGCACAACAGCCAATCATTGTGGCTGCTCATGAGGCAAGATTGGCAGCTGAAGAACCCAGATGCCAAGCTCTGGATTGTATGTCTGTTAGGTTTGTGGCTGATCCCTTCCCTGGCACTTACCCCACACTGCAGCAGACTGTGTCGCTATCTATGGAGCTGGTTTAGGACTGGTCTTCTGTTGGACAGCATGCTTTTGTCCTTCCAGTTAGACTGTTAATTTACCATTGATTCTAAGGAATGGCTTTCCAGATATGGCTTACCTCATCTATAAAGAAGAAAGCATACTGCATAAGACAGTTTCCCATTCCATTAAATCACTGAGTACAGCTTATTTAAGTCCTACTGGCAAATGTCTCTTGCATACATCACATCAGTAAGTCAAACATGAAAGCCTTTTTGAAGAATGAATTAAATACTGTTCACTTTTCCTTTTCTTGATGGGTATCTTTATCATAAATTCTCATTTTGTCCCATAGACTTTGTGCTGCATTCTATTAATGTAACTTGGTAGATTTCTGTTTAGAAAGAAAAGTTGCATGTCAGATTCATAAAACTGCAGAATTCCTTGTAGAAAAATACATTTATTTTTTATTTATTATTGGTTTTATAAAGCTGCCCAACACAACAATGGGAGTCTGAATAATATACAACCATTCTAAAACAATGAAGGAATTAAAGCTTTTTCTGGGTAACTGTGTCATTATATACCAGACAATTAGTTTTCTCCTTCGCTCTGTTTTATTTTGCCTTTATTACTTCAGGAGCAAGTACAGAAATAATTTCTGTGATATCCACTAACAGAAAGTTAGAGTATGACTTTCTTAATTCTCATCACATGCCAGAATGGTTACTAATACAAGTAAGGTTCTAATAAGTTACAGCAGGTTATGTTTGTTGTGTTAATGATTGATTGTGCTAGTGAGTGGATTAGTGATTGGTTGTGTTAATTATTGGGTTTAAGGTTTTTTAGCTGCTTTGCATTTTTTGTAATGTTTCTAATTGTTCTTATTTTAGTTTGTCAATTGCCCAAAGTCACACTGAGATGAGCAGTTATATAAATTGGATAAATAAATAAATAAACAAATAAATAGCCATGCAGCTCAGTAAAATAATTGCATTATGAGTAGAAATCTGTGTAATCAGGAGATCTTCTCTAATTTGGACTTGGATTATGGAGAAACTTTAGATTGGGGGTCAGTGGAAGGATGTGAAGCCAGGTGACTCATCCATGTACTCTTATCTAATGTGTGGTTAAGACTGTTCTGTTCTGGAAGCTTATCTCTTTTGGTGACTCTTTTTTTCTAGTACTTCGTCCCCCCCGCCCCTCTGTCTTTGTGGCATGCTCTGAGTGGGGCTTCAATCCATGGTTGTTCTCACCATTTTGGTCTGCTTTCACTGAAATTCATTTATTAATCAACTGAGAAATGAATAGCTAGAAGTAGAGTTCAGAGATTATGAACATATTCATATTCACTCTTCAGCTGCTGTCTTGTGCTCCTGCAAGTATTAATTTACAATTTAAAAAATTTTCATTTATCTATATCATCCGTCTATCTATCTATCTATCTATCTATCTATCTATCTATCTATCCATCCATCCATCCATCCTAACTTACTTTAACTTTGACCTAATCAAAATTTGAATATAGCTGTTAAAGCCTTTCACAGAATTGAAAAATAATGAATTCCCTACATTTGGTGTAAATATAATAAACACAAAGAAGCCATTATGTGCATTTCTTGTGACTTACTTATATGAAGACAGAGTATGTGCTTTGCTCATTCTTGTAAGAAGGATACATTGATATATCGATGTCTTGACATTCTTCAGTTGCATTGGGACTTCAAATTGCTTTGGCCATATTGGCCAGTAGTTCTGAGAGTTATAATTCCGACAATATCTGGAAGGAAGCAGTTTTGGTGATAACTCTAGCACATGGTTATGAAGTTTGTTCACAGGATTTTTCTGTCCCATTCAATGCTTGGGACAGTTAATTATATACAGTATATTTAAAATGGCATAAAAACAGTTTAAGTACTATTGCAGCTAACTCATACTAAAGATGTCTGCATGAAAAATAAACTCTTGACTCTTTTCTAAATCCACAAAGAAAGAAGATCTTATATTTATACCTTGAATTGATTATAATAAGTAAATCCAACTGAATAAATTAACAGGTTTCTTTCTTATGCACTTAATATATTGTGTAAACGACTTGATTTTTCTTAAGACATCTTTCAAAAACAGTGTCAGAAATTGTTACTGGGAAGTTATTTACAAGGTAACATGAATCTTGGTATATAAGGAATTCTATATTGCCAAGTTAAACAAAGATAAAGGGAGGGGGTATCTTATATTTATATCAATAAAATTAAAAAGGCATAGCATTAATGGATCAACTTTTGATGTCTTTAATACTTAATAAGTTCTATATAGTTTAATTTTAACAAGAAAATTGGCAGCTGATTAGACTATAAAATGATTAAATGCTTCTTAATTTGAAGAAATAAATAAAAGAAGCTAAGATAATAAAACTCCAAAGGTTGTTGCTGCACAGATATAAAACTTCTTCCCAAAATGTTTATATAAGATTTTTTAATTAGGCAACTAAAGCTATATCTGATAGATTGGAACAGCTTATTCTGTGGGGTAAATAATGTGCATTTAAAAATATTTCTAAATCCATATCCCTCCCAGTTGCTAGAGCTATTCCAGTCCACTGAGTAAATAATGCATGTTAAAAGATTTATAGCTTGTATGATATGTAAAAAGGCTGCCTCTGTTCCATACATTTTAGACTTAACTGTATGAATAGCTACGAAGCAGTTCAAATCCCTAATGATAATGTTACATTTACTTTAACCTCTGAAGAAGGTTTTCTTGAAATAAGTAGCAATTTTGTCTATAGACAACGTCCAGTGGCATGATACTATCAAAAAATCTTTTCTTATATGTCTCTAATATACTTTTTATGAGGGATGGGGCAATCTCCATTATAAAGAAAATATACTTTTATATTTCCCTATAAATATTGGTGTATATTCTTTTTATCAATTATACACTTTTTTAATGAAATGTGTAAATGGATACTCCATGTCTGTCTCTAGAATGACAATCTGTAACCTAAAGAAAAAGTTTTCTTAGGTCTTGAGTTGAGATCTGACCATTCTATGTTGTGCTATAAATGGATTTTTGCCAATTAAAAAAAAAAGTGAAGGCTTATGTACCAACTCACAGGCTAGATATTTACACATTTCTTTACAATATGATGAAGGTGACTATTAGTCAAATCAGCAATGAAATCCAACAGAGGATGCTCTTTTATCTGAAAGCACAACTGGATGTACAGTATGTCTCCCTCTTTCCCTAACTGTAAAAGTGGACAGCAGAATTTAAAACCACATTTCTTCAAATGTGGTAAGTTTAACATTTATGGACCTTAATATTCTGGTATGCTAGCTGGGGAATTCTGGGAATTGAAGTCCAGGCATTTTAAATTTCCAAGTTTGAAAAACATTGCTTTCAGTATGTATTTCTGCATGAAAACAGGTGCTTAATGAATAATAAAAGAAGCAGCAGCAGATACTATATATGGGGAGTAAGAACATTTAAAAATATTTACAAAGGATTGGGAAAATAAATAAGTGTTATGTAATTCTGTGGGGAAGACAGTCCATAATTAGAAGCCACAGACATGTCTTACCTTATCTACTGCAGGCTTCTGATGATGTTTTGGGGTCCTAGCAGGAGGAGGAGGTTTCTGCAGAAGTGGGTCCTGTAGTACGTCAAATTGCTGCTATAATTTTATTAGCATAATTTGACCCAAAGGGTTCTCATGAATTAATGCCACTCAGCAAGTCCCCTGATCCCATCTTCTCCTTTGGACAGATCCCTTTACCTGGTGCAACTTACTCCTTTCAGTGTGTATTTTACATATTTTTTTTGCGCTTAAGCACCACAATTCTGTACGTTTTGTATCTGCTAGCCCTAGCATTTACTGCCTATGAAACCTCATAAATCTACTTCATTTTTCTAATAAGACATGAAAGTCCTTAATTGGCCTTAATGAAATGCACTTAAAGGGCAATAAACGTGTTTAAGCCCCTCTTTCAGGGTGAGCTACAGTACTCTCACTCTGCTCTGTTTTAGCCTTTGTGGTAATTAATCACTTATTCATATGTGGCACATCAGTAACAAGATCAAGCAACTACTGCACAATTGCATGATAATAAGCTGCTCATATATGTGTCAAGATTTAGCAATCCCTTTAAAAGCCTAATTTAAACTCATTTTACAACTAAGCTGACTGTTTATCTAAAGCATTTTTATCCGGGATCTTTTTACATATTTCTATGGAAATGCTTCCTCCCACCCCCCCACCTCATTTGTTTATAGAGCTCAGTTTGTCCTGAATCCATTTATGGCTCCAGAGTGAATTTCAGCAGGGCTTTTTTGTTGATAGCAAAAATAGGAGGCTTTTCTTGAAGTCCTAGTGCATAAATGACTATGACTCTATAAATTTCAGTCAGTTGTCAGTCTGTGTTACAGACAGACCTATTAAATATAAAGAGGGTCTGTAATCATCTTCTATGTTATTGGACATGAATTGATATGGGAATGGCCCCTTTAAAACTCTGAGACATCCAGGGTTAGAATACAAGTTTAAGTCCCATACATACTTTTTCTCCATTTTTTAAAATCCCCCTTTCTCCATTGAAACCAATGGCTCAATAAAGAAAAACATATGAAAAAACTCAAAGTACTGAAAAACTCATGAGATTAAAAGTTTTATTGATTTAAATAAAAGCTATTAACCCATCTCATGATTTCAAGTACTGAATTATATTGGAAAGAGTCAGTTCTGTAAGTCATGCACAGGGCAGATGTGCACCCTTCAAAAAATTGGCTTTGGGTACCATATTTCTGGGATGACAGCAGGTGTCTGACTCAATCGGTTTGGACACCTGCCGCAGCTCTATGCCATCCTATTTAGGCATGTTTTTGAGGCCTAGCAAATGCATGGAAGCGAGCATGTGTGTGCGGGGTCAACCGGTAGTAACATAATATGAAACCCACCACTGGATGACAATCATTCTGAGTTAATCAGAGACGTTCTTTGTGTGTTCTATTTTTTGGAGCCCTATTGACTTCAGCCTTGTTTTGAGGAAGCATATAATCTTAATTGCAAAGCTAATTGCAGGTCAAATTTTCTTCAAGCATTAGTCCACCACACTATTTAAAAAGTCTTTGCCTGATTTTGTGTTGTAACATATAAATGCTTGAGACCTTTTGAGTCTATTTAATTAGAAATTTAAACAATGGAGGGAAATGAGTATTATTCAGGTTCTGAAATTCAAATACTGAATATTTTTCCTGATCTCACAGAGGATAGTATATCTGGGAACAGAGATCAGTGGGGGCAGCTTCAGCAATCACAGCTTTTCTTTCTTCCCTCATCTAGTCCAGCATACAGTACACATTCTCTCTGCTTCCTTCTTGTCTTAAAAAACTAGAATCCAAAATAATTCAAATGTCTTCCTTGATTTACAAATGGTTTCTTTAAGGGTTGGGGAGAAACAAGGGAAAGAGGCATTGGAAAGAGAAAGGCTCATCAACAAGGTACACTGCCTGGCATGTTCTTCATCCCTCTACTAGAACTTAAATGTTGGATAAATGTTGCTGACTTTTCTGTGATTTCTAGAGTAGCAATACAGAAGGAGGTTGTTCCCAAGAACTAAAAAAACAATTGATTGACTTTTATCTTATTTTTTTGATTGGGGTCAATTTGGAGAATTTTCTTTGCAGCTCAGATAGTGTGATAGTGCAACCTATCCAATAACTCTAGTTTGGAACCTATCTTGATTATGAAAAATAGCATTCATTGAATTGAAATGAAATATGCTGATAATCACTAAGCCTGCATTGGTAATGTCTTATGGTTCAGAAATTGTATTTAAAAGATAGATAATTAATTGTCTTGTGTAGTTGTGATAATCTCACCAACTTGGTGAGCAGCTTATGACAGGGTTTTAAAAGACATGGCTGCTAATAATATGAGCTATACTAACTGAATGTGCTTAATCATCCAGTGCTAGAATCTCTATTTAAGTACTGCTTACTCCTATGAATAATTAAATCCTTAATTTGGAATGGCAAAAAGTAAAATCAATCAGTCAATTAATCAATTGATAGATAGATATAGAAAAAATAGAGAAAAGGAAATAATAATGGCAATCAAGAATTGGTGGGACCACAAAGTTAAAAAATAATAGAAAACGAAGATGCTAAAGTGCTTTGGGGCTTGAGAATTTAAACAAACACCCACTACACAATACCACAGACAAGTAGTGTTGATAAGAAAGATTAAAGTCTAAACTTTTTTAAAAAACTGGCAGGAATAGCCAACACCCCATTTGAAAACTTGGTGGTATCTAACAACATATATACATAGATAGCTTTATTGATTAGCCTATAGGCTATATCAAAGTGCAAGGTGCAAACAAAATGAAATTCAATGTAGAAACTAATGAAGGAGAGAAGCAACCTAGAATTGAAGAGAAATTTCCTAACAGTGAGAACAATTAATCGGTGGAATGGCTTGCCTTCAGAAGTTGTGGCTGTTGCATCACTGAAGGCTTTTAGGAGATGTTGGACAGCTA
>JANHZT010006665.1:32090-42989 GCA_032468215.1 Stegonotus admiraltiensis | reverse complement strand
GAGGCAGAGGCAGATTTCTTTTTCTTGTTTTCCTCACCAAAAAAGGTAGGTGCGTCTTATAGTCCGGTGCGTCTTATTCTCCGAAAAATACAGTTTATGTATAAGTGTGAGAGAGGGAATGCAGAGTAACATATGCCATTTCGTTTTGTTGGCTTAAGCAAGGACATTTGGCCACTTTGAAGTTCATGAAAGAGCCACACAAGACTGCTTAAATCTTGGAGATAATAGTAGGCCAATGTCGTATGATCCGTAGGGGAACTCTATGTTTACCAGGCCATTCTGCTGAGAATGTTGACTGTAAGTGAGGAAAAGACCTACGTCTATCCTAGTGTAAATGAATTGGACCCAGAGTTGCTAAGAAACTAAAATATTCGCCAGGTGTTAGATTCCACTGTGTGCATCAGGAATTTCTTACAGGAAAACCTGTAAGTGGAGCTTAAATACAAAGTGATGACTATTGTGGGCTCAGCATGTATTCTCTCTGGGTTTATCAAATATATTCTTTTCCACTTTTTACCCCCAAAAGAAAAAAAAAGGCATTTTTTTTAATAGGAGCATTTGAATTATATTATGATTATGAATGTTTTTTTTAATTTTTGCAATATTCTGCAGTCTCCCTGCCTTCCTACGTTCCACTTAAGTCCCAGAGAATAAAGCATTGTGATGGAACTTCTCCTGTGGGGCATTTACAAATCAAGGGCAGCCAGGAATTAATTTTAGCACGATGGAAGGGCAAGTAGCAGAAAATACCCCCAACCTGTATGGAGTGCCACAGTTGACATACAGGTAGTTCTTAACTTACAACCACAATGGAGCCCAACATTTCTGTCACTAAGTGAGATGGTTCTTAAGTCAATTTTGCCCCATTTTATGACTTACTTGCCATAGTTGTTAAGTGCATCACTGCAGTTTTTAAATTAGTAACACGGTTATTAAGTGAATCTGGCTTCCCCATTGACTTTGCTTGACAGACATTTGACTCAGGCATACTACAACCATCATAAATGCATGCCAAGCATCCAAATTTTGATCACATGACCACAGGGATGCTGCAATGGTCGTAGGTATGAAAAAAGCCAGGTCATAAGTCACTTTGTTCCGTGCCCTGGTAAATTCACTAAGTAAAAAGTTAAATTGAGGATTACCTGTAATTGCAAATACACAACTAAGAAGAGGCTGAAAGAACTTCCCCCCCAATATCCTGAGACTAAGTCAATAAAACACATACCCTCTTTTGTGTGGAAAGAAAAAAAAGTGTTTTAAAGAACACATTTTGGGGAATCAAAACACAGAATTCTGTATAGAAAAAGAGAAAATATATGGATTAAATCCATAGGGCTAATCTGGCCAAATTTCAAATATTATCTGAGTTTTGCAGCAGCCACATTACCTCATAGTAAATCTGTTAGTTAAGAACCCAAGAGAAAGGAGAGCTTTATTGGCTATGAGTTCTTCCTGAAGGAATCCATTTCAAGACTTCTCTCTCTCTCTCTTCAGTTTAAGGCACACCGATAGGGACGGGGAAAACTAGAGAAGGGTATTTTAAATCAGGTTGGAAGCTTTCTGGGACAGAGTGACTGGCAGCCGTAGCAGGCATCCTGGTTACATGGTCATCCAGAGGCTCTTCATTCCCATCCCCAAGTTCTGGTGTCACAGAAGGACGGCCTCCTGTGGTCCTGCCAAGTTCCTTGCTGTCATAAGGCTAGGACCTGGGCTAATTCATTGCAGTGAAGTTTAATTAAACTGCTCCAGAGTTGTTTCCCTGGTAAAATAAGTGTGGGAAGAGAATGTGGTGTCAAAAGAGACATACCCCTTACTGTGGTCTCTGCATTGTTATACCACAACTAATATATTGTGGGAATTCCCATGGAGCCCATGATAAACTGTATTATCAGCTTCCCTAAAGTGGGCGTTTTACCAGCGTAGGTTACTACTGTAGCTCACAATTCCATTAATCCTCCTAATTTATTGTATTAGGGCTGTATGTGAGGTCTGCTAAATTCATTGAGCCCCTTTCATCTTGATAAAAATGCTTGTTTTTCCTCCCAGATATAGCCAGTTATTACTTCAAAGCAACTTACACAAAAAACACAATTATGCCCTGGGAAATATAAACTGCATTTGACATGTTGTCTGCCATAAACCTGAAAGATTTTATTAGATCTACTAACTGCTGTAATATACACATCCCACACACTGAATTTTTTATTTCGTTCTGGGTGTATAGGATATTTTGTAAATGCAATTATTGGGGAGAATCTGTCTGTTATATGTATACATACTGTCCATGCATGCATAGCACACAAAACAGGATACGTATGTGTGCCTATAGAGCAAAATCTGTGTCTGTGAGGCTAGCAAAGTTATAATGGTAAAGATAATAGTGAATATAAAACCATAATAATATGGAAAAGAATGATTGGTTTTGTTATTTGGTTTCATTGGGTTGTTTGAAATCAAAATTCCAACCAAACATTTTGTAAAAGCCTACAGTATGAATGTAGGTATGTATGAAGGTGGATAGGTGTGCCTGTACTAACATATATCAGGACATACATGTTCACATGTGTGTTTGCTTATAAAGTTGCTCTACAAACTTATTAGAAATATATTTGAATTCAGTTGTTCTTTAAGAAGGTTGGAGGGCTGGCCGGCCTGTGTATATTTAATTTAACAAATGAACGACAGTATCAGGTAATGTTACTTATAAAAATTGGCCAAAGAAATGAAACTTGTAAAGCAAAACATTTCAGAACTGTGGGGTAGATTAGTAGATTAGTAATTGCTTTCAGGATTCCATTTTCAATTCCACTATCCAAAGATGTTGAGATTATTAGTCATGCTCAGTACCTCAGTTTTGGGGAAAGGTGGCACTCTTAGGATTCCCCCCCCCCTAATACTTTTTTTCCTGTAAATCAAATTGCTATTACTAGGCATAAGGGTAAAACCTTGTGAGACTCAGTGCCCCAAATTTGACTCCATATCCGTCAGTATTCAATAGCACAAAATTTTTCTTTTAAAGCAATAATGTGGCTTTACTTGGAAGATTTTCCAGTTACGTCTACTTTGCATCTGTTGCAAAGTACTCGGGTATGTTCCTCTGAATCAGACTTAAAAAGATTAATACATATTGTTTAGGCTATTATTGCTTACTTTAACTGGCAGCATGCCTTTAAAATTAAGAAATATTGTTAGCCACAGAGTGGCTGAGCCCATAAGTGGAATTAAGTCACAATGTCAGTTAACTGGGATTTGCTAAATAAACCATGATGTTTATCAAAAATGCTAAGCTGTAAATTACAGTTTAAAACAGGTGCTGGTTCTCACCTATAAGGCCCTACATGATTTAGGTCCGGGATATTTGCAGGACCTTCTCCTGCCTGCCTCCCACCGTCCTGTTTGCTCACATAGGGCTGCTTTCCTCAGGGTACCATCGGCGAGCCAATGTCATCTGGCGATGCCCAGGGGGAGGGCATTCTCTGTGAGCATTCCTACCCTCTGGAATGAGTTACCTACCAAGCTCCGGACGGCTCCTGATCTCTGCTCCTTCCATCATGACCTGAAGACTTGGCTGTTCAAGCAAATGGGCTGACTCCGATTCTGGGTTTTATTATTTATTATT
This sequence comes from Stegonotus admiraltiensis, assembly GCA_032468215.1. Taxonomy (NCBI): domain Eukaryota; kingdom Metazoa; phylum Chordata; class Lepidosauria; order Squamata; family Colubridae; genus Stegonotus; species Stegonotus admiraltiensis. Next base: position 39,367 of record JANHZT010006665.1, on the reverse strand, counting down.
TAATTTGGTTTTAAAAGGAGATTTTATTGCTGCATGTTTTTAACTTGTGTTTGCTGCCCTGAGTCCTTCAGGAGAAGGGCGGCATATAAGTACATGAACTAACTAAATAAATAAATAAAAGTCACAGTGGCTGATTTCATAGAACATGCTCGGCACAAACCAAATGGCTTTAAAATGAGACCTAAACCCAACATTGTTTTATACTATGCCAGTCTATGGAACACATACATTAATCACTTGCAATTCACATGGTATGTTTGACTGGCGGGTTCAAAAGGAAATCCTGCTTTCTAGCGAAGCTAAATTGCACAGCACAACTGATACCCGCCCCCCTTGCTGTTCTACTTACCTTCCAAGCCTCCTTTTGGAACATACTGCACATGAGCACGCAGTGTGTGTTTGGTGCACATACGCAGCCAACAAACCGGTAGCAAACTGGTTCAGATTTCACCACTGCTCTAGACAAATAGGAGTAGTGTTGTGTAACACTCCTAAATGTGTCTCATTCTTAGATGGTATTGTCATTTAGATTTCATTCTAGGCTATTATTTTGTAAGTTGCTTTGGAAGAGCTTTTGCCATAAATGAATAAATATTTGACTAAATGAAGTAAAACTGAATCATAATGAAAAGATGAGGACGTTATGATGAATCAGAATAAATGAACTGCATTGTGCCTCACATTATGAGTGAGTCACAATTATCTCTCATAGCTCCCTTTGCGGGGCATTATCAACTTCACTGCTCCACTCAAATAAGCAACTGATTTTATTATTTCACCTAAAGAGGAGCCATCATAGCTTTAAAGAACCAGAGATGTAGAATTCAGCAGGAATTTCTCTGAAGTTGGCTTAGTACACTAACAAATCAGTTAAACTCTTCTTTCTACACCCAAACATGTGGGATAGATCTGAAATGAGACACTAAGCTATGTTAGACTCTTCTTATCAAACTTTGCCATCTTATCAAACCGCTCAGGCAGAAGTTGTGTTTCAGCATCCTCTCCGATCACAAAGCTTTTTCTGTCCGGCACCTGTCCCTGATACTTCTGTGCAAGCCAACAGAGCTAATACTGCAAGATGATGGTACCACTGTCCTAGAAGTTGCCCAGTACAATAGCTCTTGCTATTACTGTGAATTTTCTGCTGGCACAATTTTCCTTTAATTTGCATGGCAGAAAAGCTAATGGGGCCAGTCAGTTTGTTTTGTACCTTGAAGTAACAGTAATAGAGTTGGACGGGACCTTGGAGGTCATCTAGTCCAACCCCCCTGTTCACGCAGAAGACCTTTTAAGCTCTACCTTCTGATTTAGTTTCTTATCAGTTCCCATCAGTGCTCCCAAGTTTTCTGTCTGTATATCTGAAATCACTGCAATATTTATGGCTTCTTCAAACCCTTCAAGCTAGAAAAAAGATAATTGGCTAAGAAATTAGAAGAAGGAACAGGTACCTCAGATTTTTATCCTTACAAATAGTCAAATTTGGCAAGGATCTAGTCAGCACACACACAGTGTTTGATTCTGGTAATCTTAACTTGTATCGTTCAAGTTTCTGGACAAAATGAATAACAGTATGCAAGAATAAATAAATGAATGGATGAATGTCTAAAAATAAAAACATAATTGCTGTAATATAATAATCAACTGTAATATAAAGCTAGATTAGTCATTTATGATGCTTACTGGAAAACAATGCCTTTCCCTGTCTCATGAGGAGGCCTTTTGTTTTAAACTTCAGTTTTTGTTTCAAAGCAGATGATAAATGATCTGAATAGGAGTCTTTTAACAATTGCAAGATATTCTGGTCAACTGCAGCTTGTGTGTACTCTGAACCTGTTATGACAGGGGTGTCAAACTCAATTTTATTGAGGGCCGCATCAGGGTTGTGTTTCACCTTGGGGGCCCGGGGTGGGTGTGGCCAGGGTGGGCGTGAGCAGCTCAACGTCACTCATGTCGGGAGCCCGTGATGGCCTGATCACTCTGTCAGCAAAAACGGACCCCCAAGCTCCGTTTTCAGCTGCAACAGCTTCCTGCAACCCTCTACCAGCGAAAACAGAGTTTCGAGCTCCATTTATGCTGGCAGAGGCACTGCAGGCCAGCCCTTTGCTGTTTCCAGGGCAGCCCCACTGGCCGGATCTGACCCCCGGGCCTTGAGTTTGACACCCCTGTGTTAGGATGGTCCTCATTAGATCCAAGATGAAAACTGAGGGTTTTCAACATTTTGTGGGAGAATTGTGTCTTGTGCCTGATCAATTACTACAATAACGAGCCAATCAAATCATTGGACAAAATGATTCCCATGAGGTTTTTTCCTAGGATTTTTCTAGGATTCCATCTAGGATCCTGAGGCTTTATTGATTGATGGAGGAGCTTCCAAAAAAAGGCAAGTAAAGAAATAACTTGAGTATTAGTGGGAAAACAATAAGAATGTGTATGGTACAATCCTACATTTGGACCTACATGAAGATATGTCTACAACCTCAGGGATTTTGAAAATTTTAGAAGAAAGTTCAAGGCCCTGAGAGCTCAGGCAGCATTTGCATCATTTCTTCCAGCGATGTGAGAGTTTCAGAAGGGAGGGGGAAGAGGAAATTATCCTGCAGATGAGTAACTAGATACACAAATTGATTTATGAGGAGTTTTGGTTTCTGAGGCTACTGTCTTCATTGTTTAGATGATGGACTCAGACTGCAAGCCTGAGGTAGGCTGCATATCATAAAGTCAGATGAAAATAGTTTGACCAGATCTTCAGTAGCTTGATTGGAAGAGTTCAAACTGAATCCCAATGAAGATAAAAATGAAAATCTTGAAAAGACTGTCCATCTTACTAGTGCAATTCTGGAAAGCCATAATCATGTAACCTCCAAAAGAATGTTAGCTCATAAAGTTCATGGCTGCTGTTTTTTATACATTAATATTCAGAGTGGTGGAAATAAATAAGACAAATCTGAACTCTTACTGTAGAAGATACCATTTGTTCAAAAGGATTGAAAAACAATCAAAAGGGAAAAGGAGCTGTATTTCAATTTAAAAATATCCATTGCGACTTAGAAATCCAAATGAATGAACTTGCCAATGTTTCATCTGAAACACCTGGCTTAAAATAAGTGGAGGAACAAATACAAGCAATACTATTGATGTTTACTATCACTCTCCCAACCAAGAGAAGATGTAAAGCTATGGATGATGTCTTCCAAACTCCAACTGAAGATCTTTTGAAGAGACATAAAGACGTAGTGATGGGAGAGTTTAATTACTCTGACATCTATTAGAGAACAAACTCTGACAAGCATTGTTCCATGAAATTTCTGACTTGCCTTGCTGACAACTTTCTCCTTCAGAGAGTGGAAGAAGGCAGATGAACAGCTCTCCTTGATGTGAAACATTTAGAATAGGAAAGATAAATTGAAAAAACTAGAAGCGGAAGAAATACTGGGGGGAAATGACCATGTAATGCTGGAGTTCTTGATCTCAAAGGAAACTAAAGCTGACCATAAGCAAACAGGTAATTTAGACAGGAAAAGCTCATGGCAAACTCAAGTTGGATGGGTTCATGAAAAAAGATCTTAGAAGTACGATTGTAAAAAATTCTAATGAGAAAGGAAACAGTAAAATAAGCTAATGTGGCCACCAAAAATCCTTTGTGAAGATCTGAAAATAAAACAGAACACTTACAAAATATGAAAATATAGCTAGGTCACAGAAAAATAGTACAGAAAGTAGTCCAGAACTGCAGACCTAAAGCCAGGATTGCAAGAGCTCAGAATAAGCTGGGGTTAGTAGACGGTGCTAAGAATAACAAAAAAGACTTTTTTTTTAGCCATGTTCAAAATAAAAATAAAAATAAATCAGTTAACCAGCTGCTCAGTGAAGAAAGCAAACTTTTTAACAGAAGAAAAGGCAGAGCATCTAAACTCATATTTCAGTTCAGAATTTTCCAGCAATATATATTTCACATTGACAAGGACAGGATTTTATTTTATTTATTTTATTTGTTTGTCAAAGATGTACAAGATAACAAGTGTAGGTATGAACATAAACATAAACAAAGGAAGTAAATACAAATAAATGGGGACAATAAGACAGGGACAGTAGGCACGCTGGTGCACTTATGCACGCCCCCTTTACGGACATCTTAGGAATTGGGGTGAGGTCCATGGTAAACAGTTTGAAGTTGAAGCTGTGAGGGTTTAAGGCTATAACAATGGAGTCGGGTAGAACATTCCAGATGTTGATCACTCTGTTGCTGAAATCGTTTTTCCTGCAATCAAGTTTGAAGCGGTTTACCTTGAGTTTGTATCGATTGTTTGCTCATGTACTATTGTGGTTAAAACTGAATAAGCCATTGACAGGCAAGACGTTGTAGCAGACAATTTTGTGTACTATGCTTAAATCGGACCACAGGCGGTGCAATTCTAGATTGTCCAAGCCCAAAATTATAAGCCTGGTGGCATAGGGAATTCTATTGTGAGTAGAGGAGTAGAGTACTCTTCTCGTGAAATACCTCTGAACCCGCTCAATCATATTAACGTCCGAAATACAGTGTGGGTTCCAGGCGGACGAGCTGTATTCAAGAATTGGTCTGGCAAAGGTTTTGTATGCCTTAGTTAGTAATACAATATTTTATTGAAATCACTGACAGCAAATTGGCAGACTTTATAATTCAGTATTTAAAAGAACTACCTGAGAAATGCAACTAAAGGTACATAAGCAATGTATCATTTATACAAAGGCTGAATAATAAACAGTTACAGAGATGTATAATATATTAAAACTAAAAATTTGATATCACTTTTCCACACTGGTCTTCTCTGTGGTTGTCCCAGGATTGTGGAACATGCTACTCCCAAAGGGAGACTTAAACCCTACACTTATGGTATTCTGGAGACACTGCAAACCATATTGTTTCAAAAGACATTTGGCTTCTAGTAAATGAACATTGAACTTAACATGTTACATTTTGACCAGACCTTTAGTGAGGATTTTTGGGAGGGATTATAGCAATAGCAATAGCAGACTTATATACCGCTTCACAGTGCTTTTCAGCCCACTCTAAGCAGTTTACAGAGTCAGCATATTGCCCCCAACAATCTGGGTCCTCATTTTACCCACCTTGGAAAGATGAATCTACCTTGAGCCAGTGAGAATTGAACTGCCGGCAGTCAGCAGAAGTAGTCTGCAGTACTGCATTCTAACCACTGCACCATCATGGCTTATATATTCTATATGTGCGTGCTTTGGGAAGGGATATATCTTTTGTGTTGCAGAAACTTTATCCTAAATGGCATAGGTTGTATTACAGAAATCAACTCCTTGCTAGAGTAAAGCTTTAGCTTGAGGCAAACTATTTTTAAGTGAAAAGAACCTGAACATGTATGAACATGTTCATTATATTTTTACTAGGAAGTAGGCCAGTGGTGGGTTGCTCCTGGTTCGGTTCAGTTCTATAGAACCGGTAGTAAAACCGGTGGGAGGCTCCGCCCACCCACCACGACGTCATCATGGGTGATCTGTGCATGTGCAGGAGCTTCGTGATCCCGTTGTGAACTGGTAGTAAAGGTAAGTGGAACCAGTGGTGGGTTGCCCCCAGTTTGGACCAGTTTGCAAGAACCGGTAGTAAAACTGGTGGGAGGCCCCGGCCACCGCCCTGGATGTCATCATCAGCGATCTGTGCATGCGCAGAAGCAAGGTGCGCGTGTGAGCGAAGCAATCCTGTTGCAAACTGGTAGTAAAGGTAAATAGAACCCACCCCTGAGTGGAACCCACCCCTGAGGTAGGCAAAGGATAATGCCAGTTTGGCCTAGTGGCTCAGGTGCTGGACTAGAAGCTAGGAAAGCTACATACTTCCAATAATGCTGCCTAGAAAATGTCATGGACTTGTCCATGTAGTTGCGTAGAGTCAAGTCTGAAGAAACCACAGCAACAACAGTCGAAGTAGGGAAGGAAAATACCCTGAGGATTTGTCAGAAAATCCAGAAGGCAATCAATGATCCACAGCTTTACAAGAGGTCCATTGAAAAGGAAGTGAAAAGGCAAAAGATGCATCTCTGTGTGATACTTTAAAATGCAAATCGCATCTGGGTTCAACTATGAGGATGCGAGAAACTTCAGGGCCCAGCAACGGTGTTGAAAATTTATCCAAACTTTTTGTATATTTACTCTTGATCTGGAGAGACACGACACACAGGTCAGCAAATGTCAATAACATTTTAATTGCTAAAGGATTTTTTAACAAAGCCGCTGGGGAATAGCTAAAACAGGATACTGTTTATTCTCCGTGGCTTTTCTTTATGAACTCTATTCTTGCCTGTACACCTGATAGTGGCTGTGCATACAGATAGAGTCTTAACAATACCAACCTGACATTTAAGCATTTTACCTGCTGCACAGGACAACCTGCTTGTGCTTTTAAACTTGCTTCTTGGGCCAAATGCAAAGGAACCACTGTATAACTCTTTGCTTATCTACTATACTTGAGTCGGCATAGTTAGTGCCTGGACGGGTCAGGTATCACCTAGGGATTCAAGCAACAGCCTTCTTACATTCAACGCGGTCCATGGCCTGCACTGTATTGCCTTTTCTTTGAAGGCAGGCAGTTCACTAGAATTCCATCCATCTCATTTGTCTTAAAACATACACTTTTACACTTTCCTGCACCTGCACCAGCCATTAATAATTGTTTGGCTCTTCTCTTTTTGTTCTGTTGGCATCTCATTCAGAGGTGGGTTTCAGCAGGTTCTGACAGGTTCTGGAGAACCGGTAGCGGAAACTTTGAGTCGTTCGGAGAACCGGTAAATACCACCTCTGACTGGCCCCGTCCCCATCTAGTCTCTGCCTACTGAGTCCCAGCTGATCGGGAAGAAATGGGGATTTTGCAGTAACCTTCCCCTGAAGTAGGGTGGGAATGGAGATTTTATAGTAACTTCCCCTGCCATGCCCACAAAGCCACGCCCACCAAGCCATGCCATGCCACGCCCACCAAGCCACATGCACAGAACCGATAGTAAAAAAATTTTAATCCCACCACTGATGTCCTACTATCCCTTTAAGAATGAGGAGGTATAGGCATGTAGGATCTGGTCAAATGCTTTGTTATAATATCTAGGGTTGGATGTAAATTTTGTTTAAGAAAATTCAGAAGAAAAAGGTTTCTTCTTAAGTATATCCTTAATGGATAAGTAATGATGGTCCATTGTTTTGGATCGGTGAGATTGACTAGGGCAGTGATGGCTAACCTTTTTGCCATTGCGTGCCAAAAGCGGGGGGAGTGCGGGGGGGTT